>CM046369.1:18327249-18382059 GCA_025413025.1 Ficus hispida
AAAACAATAAATTAAAAGCTCTTAGGGCAAAAAAATAAACAACAAATAATAAAATCGTCGTTATAGTTAGATTTGCGATAATAAAATTATTGGTGCCCTACCATCATGATTAGGAGATGTCCGTGGTACTTGTCACCATACATTAGAAAGTAATCATAGTATATGCATAGATAATTCTCATTTTTTTTATTAATTTTGGTGCTATTTATTATTGGTGTCATAAATATTTTTCTTGAACTAGATTGAAATTAGGAGCTTTTGCTAATGAGTCTATAAGAAAGTTAACAATTCAGTAATATATTTGGATTTTTTTGTTTTGTAATTGGCAACTTTGGCATACTTTTTTTTTTTTTTTTAGATTGTCTGAACTAAATTATGATAAATAGTGTATTTACAGTATAATTTATTTACAAAAAAAAAATTTATAAATAAATTATCTATCATAAATGTGCTGATTATTTATCGTATTTTGAAATATAGTATTTAAGTCTTAAGTTTCGAGAAAAAATAGAGTTATTTAGCTCTTCTTTTTTTTTTTTTTTTATGCCATGATATCTTAAGTAATTGGGATGTGCAACAAGCCACAAATTTTGCAGGACGTACGGCCCTGGTAATTTAATAACCACGAAAAAGAGGACCCAAAAGAGGAAGAAAAGGTTAAAAAAAAGAGAGAGATTTATATGATATAAAGATCTGTATATTTAAATTAAGCCTCAATTTGGTGTTACGGTTGGAGTTGGAGTTAGTTGACTTTTTAAAAACTAGTTATAACTTTTGTTGACTTTTCAGAAAAAGATAAAACTGAGATAAAAATTTTAAGTTTAAGTTGGTTCACCAAATATAACCTAAAATCTCATTTTATCATATCTCGTGTTTAATGACCTAGTAATCATCGGCTAGTTATATATGTTAGAGACTAAAATTTAGTGTGGTTATTTTTACAAAATAGTGATTGATAGTATGAACAATCAGATTTTCATGATCAAGTTCATTTTTTAACCTTTCATAAAGTTTGGGAGCCTTTTTTTTTTAAATAAATTCTGATACCTCAAAAAATTGCTTGCTGTAGATAGATTCTCTCTCGAATTAATTTACAAAAAATATTAAAATAGAATAAGCTCAGGAACAAAAGTGGTGTTGTCTAATTACCGTGAAGTTATAAATTAAAAAAAAAAAACAAAAAAACAAAACAGAGACAACAATCTTATTCCTACATAATTTTTTTTAAGTGCTACAAAAATAACTTAAATTAAAAAAAAAAAAAAAAAAAAAAAAAAAAAAAAAAAAAACCAACAGCAGCAGCAGTAACAACAACCGCACTGCCAGGGGACAGATGTAAGTGGCGACAAGTGGAGGCTATAACCCTATTGAATTTTTTTCCTTTTAATTGTACTAAAAAAATTATGATTTGTCTACTTTGTCCCATTAAAATAAAGAAATTTTCGTATAACCTTGTTAAAAACTAAAAAATTTAATTTTTATATAGCCCATATTAAACTCTACCCTTTTTAGTACCTTTTTATATATCGATGTTATTTATTATGTCTTACGTTGAAATTTTTGTCTTGCTCCATCACTGCTTGCTTGCTGCTAAAGCCAGCCATTAATTTGCATGGGTCCCTTCTTGCATACACTTTATTTGCTGTGTAGAAACTCATATATATATATATATATATATATATAAACTCATAAATCCAACAAAAATCTCTCTCTCTCTCTCTCTCTCTCTCAATAGTGTGCTTCTAGTTGTTAATTACAATGTCAATATTGTCTGATACTTGTTCCTCATCATCAACGTTGGAAACAAGAAGCTCCTCAACAAGCCCCAGAAGCAGCAGCAGCATTCAAATGGTTTCAAAGTCGGTGTCGGAGAGGCTGCTCGGCAAGTTCTTCGACGCCACGCAATACGACTTCGACTACGAACAGAGCGGCCTGTGGTCCCCGCCTCTCCGCCGCAAAGCCTTCTTGGACTCGCCGGCCGGAAATGTTTGCACTTCCGGCCAAGATCACATTTTCTCCAACCTCAAGAACGCCAAGAAGGCTTGGCCTACACGCTTTTTCTCTTTCATTGTGAGTGCTAATTATTCATTACTTAATTTTTCATTAATCCTAATATTCTTTTTTTTTTTTTTAAACTAGAAACAATCTTCCTTTCTTGATCTTTTAACTTTTACATTCGGATTCAGATTTCACAATATTTTCTCTTTATTTTTAACAATCTTTATAAATTTGTTATTTTTTCTTTATACATATAAGAGCTGCGGATTGATATATATTTTGATCGTAATTTAGATATATTTGTGCAGTAATATTCATTCTTTTTCAAACTAAAAGAGCTTAAATATTTCTATGGTAGGTCTCAAATTGAATGCCTTTTATTTATTTCTATATATATATATATATATATATATATATTTAAATGGAAGCATGCAATATTTTATTTCTTTGCAGGCTTTTTGGTGCTCTCGTTGAAGGGATGAAACATGATATGGCCTGGCTGGTTCTACCCTCATAATTTTCATTAATGTTTTTAGTAATTAATGAAGGTTTTTTTTTATTTTTTATTTTTTATTTTTTATTTTTAACTCAGAGCTTCATGTATACCTACTTATTTATACTGCTACATGTGTAGTAAAAATATGGGTGGTACTTCAACTAATATTAAACAAAAAAAAATGATTCAATTAAAAAGTAAGAGGACTCTTAATTAATTTGTCTGCACTACACTGCATCTTCATCTTATGTATTTATCAATTTTCTTTTCTAGTGCCTTATTTATATTATGATACTCTTTCTTTTAATTTCATAAACTATTATTATTATTTTTATAAGAATACTCTTTCTTCTTATATAATCAACATGTTAATTTGCAATGTTCGTATGTTTTCTTTTCTTTTTTTTCCTTTTTTTTTCCTTTACACATGAAATTTTTTTTTAATGAAAAAGGATATATAATTCATAGATAAAACATGTATATATATATACACACACCATCAAGTGTGGTTGCTTAAAAGATTCCTGTGACTGATTATGTGATTTTAGGTTCAAATAACCAAGTTTTAGGGGATCTTTTTTAGGATCTTAAACACAAAGTCTTATTCGTTTCAATCTAGCTAGTTCTCAATTTAGCGTGCTTAGAACATATCTTCATATATATTAGTTATTGACATATTCAGTGAGACTGACGTAAAATGCTTTTTTGTTTAAAAATAAAGTTTATTATTAAGACTTTTACCAAATATTCATATCGACATATTGGTTATCCGTTCCCGCAAAGCTTATTATTAAGGTTTTTACCAAATATTCATATCCACATATTGGTTATCCGTTCCCGGAGTTCTATAATAAATAATAAAGACAAATATATATTATATGCATGCAAACAATATATGGTCATTTTAAAATGTGTCCCTTTTCTGTGAGAAACATATAGAGGGTAATAAAGTCAGACACTGTGGACGACAAAGATTTGAATTAAAAAAAACTACCCATCAACAGGACAAATCCTCTGCAACTAACAAAAGGAATTTCTAGTCGTCAGTGTACTTTTCTGTTAAGACAGGATTTGCTTTTTTGGTCCTTTTTTTTTTTTTTTTTTTTTTGAGCCTTGAGAGACACTTCTTATGCAACGGTTATATTTTACTTTACATTTGGTCTTCCTTCTCTTTTGTCTGTTTGGTTTCTCGGAAACTTGAATTAGATTCTGTTCTCCTACTTTCGGTTTATCCAACGCTGGAACTAATCTAAATATTAACCGACAGTTTGAGCCTTTAAACACATGATTTAGCTAATTAATTAATAATCTATAGTTTAATTTGCCTTTCACTGTTATGATCTTTCTTTCCACTTGTTCTCGTTCCACTTTTTTTTTTTAATAATTTTAATTCATTGGCTTATTAACCAATCTATCTTTTTGTTGACGAAGTTCTTATTATTGGTGTTCTTCCTAAAGAAGATTTTTGCCCGTTATTTGAAAGTCACGTGATAAAAGACATGATGCGGTATGTGCCTATGTGGGTGAAAGTTAGGAATCATTTTTTTTCGTCATTAATTGTATCTTCATGATATATACTTTTATTACTCTAAACTAAAAAAACTATAAAAAAAAATATTTAAAAATAAAACACTATTCAGTGAAGTATTGTCTTTGATATCAAATTTATCGTACAGTGAGTTTAATGACAAATTTACCATAAAGTTTAACTGATAACATATTCAATATTTAATTTATATTGATGGTGTCTTGAAAAATAGTTTAAAAATAATATTTTATATTGGAGCACGATATGATAATCTTATTTTTCATATATTTTCCTGATAAATATAACATTAACATTGATATGCACATTAATGATAGTCTAACTTCTAGCGCACTCGTAACAATTATAAAACGCTGAATTTGCTAAATGTGGCCGGACCACAAAGAGAGAAACCAAAAAAGAAAAGAAGAAAAAAAAAAAAAAAAAAAAAAAAAAAAAAAAAAAAAAAAAAAAAAAAAAAAAAAAAAAAAGAGAGAGAGAGAGAGAGAGAGAGAGATCTAGCTCATTCACTAAACTTCAAGTAAGTCTTAAAGAACAAAATTAGAATAGCATTGGCCTTTTTGATAGATATATAGATATATCATTCTTTTTTATTGGAGATTGATATTTCCACACTTCAATCCATGTACACACAATGTACTAGACATTGCCTTGCATTATGATCCACAAATTACAAATCATTCAAATACAAAATTTTGTTTATTTTTATTTTTCGCTTGAACCGTAACAAAACACTGATGACTCCTTTAGGAACTCATGGAGATCAAGAAGAAGAAGAGTTCGAGTCATGAGGAGCTGCAAGTTGGGTCAAACAGTCCAGCCCAATCAGGCTAGGCTGGCCCATTTCACATTTGTTTGGGGTTGGGTTCACAAAACAAGATAAGAGGCCTAACTTAGCCCACGGGCCAAAATCAGATGTATTGATTCCAGTTTTGGGATGACATTTTTATCCCAGATATAACACTGCAAGGTAACCACCAAATAAGGAAGTATGGGATGTTGTAAGGGTGTGTGGGGAGGGTATGGGGCTAAACTGTGTGTTGTTTCGCTCTAAAGTTATAGAATTGAAGTTATTTTGATTGAAATTGAGTTGAGTTTTAGGATTAGCATTTGGCTGAAAATGAATTATTTGGAGGTTTTTTTTTTAACTACTATTTGGAGTTTAAGACATATAAATATTTGAAATGTGTTTGGAAAAAATAATCAACATTAATCTTGTTTCGTTCCTCTCAAAATTCGATATAATTTAAAAAAAAAAATCTTATTTTGACTTGAAATAACAAAATTACGGACTTTTAAAGTTTGAGTTAAAGATGTGAATAGTGAAGTTGAGTTTATTTTTGAAGAAAAAAATAAAAAACAATGGAATCATTTTTGTTGTAGTGAACCAACAAAGCACTATAACCCAAAGTTGGAGTTAATTACATATATAAGGTTTGGAATAATGGTTGGAGTTTTATAGGCTAGAATGAAATGTGTATTTAGTTGAAATGTGAATTGAAGATGAATTATAATGTATGAATAATATAAAAATTTGAAATGTTAAGGAAAAAATAGAATATAGATATTGTTTCGTTCCTTTCGTTGTTGTGAGAATTTAGACCGAAACATCATTTCATTTCGACTTCAAATAAATAAGTTATGAACTTGTGAATTTTGAATTTCATGAAAATTTAGGAACGAAAAAGTGAGATGTAGATTTGAGAGTTTTGGCATTTAATTGGTAAAAATCCTATTGGAATTGGTGTTCCAAACGGATTGGGGCCTGTTTGAAGGAACATTAGGAGACAAGTTTTAGAGATTGGATTGAAATTTTGTTGCCATGATATAGAAATTGTGCAAAAATTTAAAATATATTCAGAAAAAAATACAAAATGATATTTTTTATTAGTCTCTTATTGTGGGTATTTTGATACAAGAATTATTTTATTTTGATTTAAAATGTGAAAGTTACGAAAAACTTTTAAAGTTTGAGTTTATTATCAAGAGAAGCAAATACAATGGGTGCACTAATTGGTAAAATTGATGAAGTAGCAATTAATGCAAAAATAACCAATTAGAAAGCAATAGTCATGTTTCTAATCCTCCAATCTACAAATAAAAGAATTATTTATCATTTGATCTCTTTACTAATAAAAAAAATGTAAAAAAAAGGATCGTTTATGGATCTTCTCACGAATCTATTAAGGACAGTTTTTTACTTTACAAAGGGAGCACACTATATCATACATCTATATATATAGAGATAGATTGACTTTATATTCGTATTTGATGTCTTTATATTGATAGTAATGGTATCAACTTATAATGTTAGTTCTATTCAATGAACAAAGAAAAGATATTTGAAAATATAAATATTGAAAGTAGTTTTGAATTAAAGAAAAAATATTAAAAAAAAAACATTTGGAGATTGTGTTGGAGATGGCCCCCAAAATGGGCCCTTATTTTTTTTATACATGATTTTATTTGGTGTTTCAGTTTAACTCTAACTAGACTGTATTTTTTTAATTTCAAATTTTGTCTTTTGTTTTTGAAAAATCAATAAAATTTATAATTAGTTTTTGAAAAATCAACCACTTCAACTTAAAAATTTCATCTCTAATTAACGAAATACAAATGTATATATTTATATTTCAAAGTGCGGTGATGAATCCAGAGATATATTATAATTGAGGATAAAATATGTATTTTTTTAAAATTTGGGGCATGTGTACACTAATGACATAACTTAGAAGGAATTAATAAAATTTTTCTTAGAATTAATATTAAGCATGCATTTGGTTTTAAGATTTGATCGTAGAATTTGTGTTTAGATTGTTTGTATGTTATCGAGATATTTGAATTATTTGAGTTAAAAAATGTAAAACTTAAAATATGTTTGGAAAAAAAATATCAATATGTGGCTTGTTTCGTTCATCTTAAAATTCTATGCAATTAAAAAAAAATTATCTTATTTGAACTTGTTTATGCAAAATTATGTATTTTTAAAGTTTTAATTATAAAACTATATAAATAGTGAAACTGAGAGAAAAAAACAAAAAAGGAATGTGATTATAAGGTTTGAATTTTACATCTAAACACAGTTAAGGGGTTAAATTGATATAGATTTATAAATTTAATAATTTATAAATTTAATGTGTAAATTATAAATTTAAAAATTTATAACGTAAATTGTAACTTTGTCACAAGTTTAAGGGCATGGATACAAAAAAATAAAAATAAAAAATAAAAAAAAAAATTAAAAGACCAACTTCATAGAAGTCTGAAGAACCTCCCGCCTCAATTGAACCTCTCCGCACTCTCTCTCTGTCACTTTCTCTCTCCTCACAGAACGAACCTCTCTTCTTCTTCTTCTTCATCGCCATAATCATCAACATCGGAGGAGAGATCTGTGAGAAGAAGAAGAATGAGAGAGGAGGAGATCGAGAAGCTTCGAGGGGTGGTGAGGGACTGCGTGAGCAAGCATCTCTACTCGTCGGCGATATTCTTCGCCGACAAGGTTGCCGCCTTCACCAACGACCCCGCCGACATCTACATGCAGGCCCAGGCCCTCTTCCTCGGTCGCCATTTCCGCCGCGCCTACCACCTCCTCAACGCCTCCAAGATCGTCCTCCGAGACCTCCGCTTCCGCTACCTCGCCGCCAAATGCCTCGTAACCCCCCCTTTCTCTCTCTTCTTCTCTCTTCCTTCTCTCTCTCTAACCAATAGTTAGGTCATTCGAATTCGACTTGAATTTTTGCAAATTTTGGGATTTCAAATGTGTGTGGAAATGGAAAGATTCAATTTTGGTTACTTGTTTGGAAAAAAGGAGTAAATTTGAAGAAACAATTACATGACTGAAGAAATTTTGAATCCTTTTAGCCAAAAAAGAAAGAAAGGAAGAAATTTGAATTTGGCTTGAAGCTTTGAAATTTTTGTTTTTTCAATGTGGGTCGAAAATTAAAAAATTTGGGGCCCGTTTTAGATGTTATTTTAGGGAATATCTGGAGATGATGTTTTAAAAATTGTGTTATAAATGTGTGTTTGAGGGGAATTTTTGAAAAATTTATGTGATATATGAAATAATGTAAAATTTAAAATGCCTTTGGAAAAAAATACAAAATAGATATTGTCTTGTTCATCCCATCGTATGAGCGTGCCTAACGGGCCCTTAGTTTTGGTTGCTAGTTTGGAAAAGGGAATAAATTTGTTTGTGTGTAATCCAAATGAATAATAAATAAATAAATAATCGAATATTGGTAATGGAATTAGGACCCGATTGGAGAAGGGGGATCGAGTTTGTGTAATGAACTGTTTCTGGGATGTTTGTTTGATATGTTCATTCTAGTCCAAATGCTTTGTTCATTTCAATTGATTATAGTAATTAGCTAGTTCAATCTCGTTGTGATCCATATCTTGTCAGGGGTATAATGACAAGGGATGCAACGGACCGTTTCGGATTCCTGCTGGGAAGTTGCTTTAGCTTCTTGGATTCAAAAGTAGCTTTTAAGAGTATTTGGGCTGTCTTTCAGAAGAACTTCTAGAAAAAAGCCACCAAATCTAGCTTTTCAAAAAGCTCTTTTGAGAAGATTTTGAAACTTGAAGCGGAGTTGCAATAAGACTTATAGCAGCGTTCTAATATTTTTATTGCTAATTTAAAAAATTTTAGTATCCATTTTGCCTTATTAAACTCTTTAAAAACTATGGTTCCAAACACTAGATATCTCTTCTTCTACTAACTATAAAGTATAAGCAAAAACAATGCAAATGGATATTATATAAAGATTTATTTTTTCATTACTAGGTAGCCAAGTAGAAGTCTTCGGGTTTGCATTTCGTTTATGCCCATTAGCTTTATACTATTTAGTATACTGTACTGATATTTTAATTTTTAACTACAAATGTAAATTCAAGTTTGTTATCGTTTCTTAGTCTTTTATGTTGGTGTTCCTCACGATATTCTTTACTTATTTTGAATGTTTTGTTTTATTAGGAGGAACTGAAGGAGTGGGACCAGTGTCTGCTAATGCTTGGTGACGCTAAAGTGGACGAACATGGGAATGTTTATGACACAAAGGATTGCAATGTCATGTACTTGGACAAATATGGGGAAGATCGTGAGATCAATGTAATTCTTTTTTCTCCCTGATATAGTGGTACAGTTTGTATTCTACATTTTTTACCCTACTTCGTTTTCTTCCTGCTGGACAATGGCATGGCTATTTTTAGAGTTTGGTTGCTTTATGTATCGTGATTTGTTCTTATGCAGGAGCTTTAATATCCACAGTTTACTGGAATTTAGATTTTGTTGGAATTTTAATTTTTAATCTGTAGTTCCGGTAATTTATTTTTCATTTATATATCTGTCCTCGTGTTCTTTGGGAGATGTCACTCCAATCATAGGCTGGACATTTTATAAATAATTGAAATTCATTTATCTTTTTAAGAATATCTGATTGCAATATGGTATGTGCAACTTCTCATTGAGAAAGATTTTTTTTTTTCCACTTTTTTTGAGGTAAGATCCATGATGTTGAGGTTACAACTTCGTTGGATTTTCATGCTGAGATTAATTATAGATTGCATTGTAGTCCAAAATTTAATAGCACAAAAACTTTTTTTGTGTGTATAAGGATATTTGCTCTATAAGTTATCTACAGAATTGATTTTCTGTGCTGGCTAGCTACTTTTTTAATTTTTAATTTTTGAGTTGGCTAGCTGCTTGCTATCTTTGAATTTGTGGAGATATTCGTTCCTGTCCTTTATTTCTGTTTAACGTTGATCAGTCTTCATGGACTTTTGGTTGGTAATTTGGCAAAAACCTACACTTTTACAGATATCTTCTGCAATATGCTTTTTGAGAGGTAAAGCATATGAAGCTTTGGAGAACCGTTCCCAGGCTCGACAGTGGTTTGTTTTTTCTACCTCTTTTAGCTTGATATCGTGTTGCCTTGTGGCTTTTTTTTTTTTAGTAAAAAAATGATTGGTTTTATGTTGTTTACTTTAAACATCTATGCTTTGACAATGTTTGCATTGTTCTCGTTTGAAGGTTCAAAGCTGCTATTAAAGCTGATCCTTTATGTTATGAGGTATGTTTGGATTTATATTTTACTTTTTTGGTCTATGAGACTTGGCCAAAGTTCGCGTCTTGCCTGATTCATTGTCAGAGTAAAGCAATTTCCAAGATGTATTAAATTGTTTTGGCTTATTGAAAATGGCTGGAGTACAATAACAGTAATGTTAATTAATTTCTTTATTTTTTAAACGTGCTAGAATCATTTTGCCAGTTGGATAGACAATTATTCATAATTTATACTTCTCATGTAGTTTTTTCATCATGTTTTTCAGGCGCTGGAATGTCTTATTGAAAATCACATGCTTACATGCGAGGAAGGTAAAGGGTGGTACTAGTCTTTGTTTGTTTCAAATATTTATGGAAGTCAGTTGTTGTCCAGAACAATAGATTATTACTAAGTGGAGTTTGATGCTGTCTCCGACTCTCTGTTCTGTAATTTAAGATGTATGAGATGAAATTTACCCTTAGGCCCATGGTAGATTAATTAATGCATCTGGATTTGTTTATGGGTTTCAGAAGCAAGTCTCTTATCATCATTGCACTTTGGTCCTGAAGACGGATGGCTGTCATCATTCTATTCTTGTCTAATAAAGAAGGTAAAATCTTAGTACCTCGGATTTTGTCCAGATCCAAACGTGAAACATGTCGAGAACCTCTAATGTCTGTGTTTTATTTTGTTATTAGCTGAATCATTACTGGTTATTTTAAGTCCTCATTGTTTCCATTTTGTTGTCTTCTCTAGTATGACAAAGAGTACGTTGTTGAAGCCAAATTCAGAGAACTTGAAAAAGAAGGCTCAAATAGCAACCTTTCTGATCCATCGTTCATGGGTACTCTGAAAAGCAACACAGATCTTTTGGCCTGCAAAGCTGAATACCATCACCAGTGCGGTGAATATCAGAAATGCTTTGAACTAACGTCCATGTATGTTGGTAACTTGGTTTGGGAAAAAAATATCTGAATTCAGAACTGTTCTCTTTCCATCGTACAATATATATATACATATACATATATTTAATTTATATTGTTATATTTGTTTTACAGACTACTTGAAAAGGACCCTTTCCATATAAAAAGTACATTGGTGCATCTTGCAGCTGCCATGGAGCTTGGGCATTCGAATGAACTCTATCTTATGTCATGCAATCTAGTGAAGGATTATCCTCAAAAGTGAGACTGATTTTATTATCTTACCACCTCATTTTCTTCATCTCTTCAAACATTGCAATTTTCATCTATATTTCCTTATTTGAATACTTGGAGCATTATCGTCATCTGCCTATGCAGAGTACTAATAGAACGTTTTTCTTGTGCTCACTGTTAACTAAAGTTAAATAAGCTTGTAAACTAAAACAATACTTTCGTAGTGAGTTGGGCTTCTCCTTTTTTATTTTTATTTTTTATTTTTATTTTTTTTAACATATAACAGGGAGCAGAGCCCTTCCTACTGTTAAGTGGATGAAATCAAGTATAACTCAAAATGCTAGGTTCTAGACTTAAATTCGTTTGTATCTGCTACTTTAATGAGCTCATGCTCTGCAGTTCATTTGGTCAATTACTTAATCGAGATTTTCTCCTTTCAGGGCTTTGTCATGGTTTGCTGTTGGTTGCTATTACTATTGTATTAAGAAGTATGATCAATCACGACGTTATTTCAGGTATTACATAATTAATCTTGCCCCCTTCCCAATTACTTACATCTCTTTCAATCAAGTATAGACGAGTTCTTTTAGTTGGTTTTTCTGTACTGGGAATTTCTGTTTATTTATTTTAGTAGTATCCTTAGAACATCACATTCTATGCTGTGCAACAAATAATTAGATTTGTAGAATTCCTGCCCCTGGATTTTTCCTCAGAATTTCTTGTCATTTTAGATACAGTGTTGTTAGCTAAAAGCTTTATAACGGTCCTTGTTACCCGATTAGCATCCGCAGAATTGATGAATTTTGCAAGTCTTGTAACATTAAATTGGCTTTTGAATTTAGATGCATTGCATTTTACTTGTAATCAGGACCATTTTAACCTGAGTCTGATTTCCTAGATCTTTCTAATGCAATATGCATTAAAAGATTCCCTGCTTGCAGACTTGATTTTACAACATCTTACATTTGAAATATTTGCATGAGACTCCTCTATGGCAGTCATTTTGGTTGTCGGTGACCAAAACAGTTTTCTTCAACAGTCCTGCTTGAATATGAATATTATTTGCCATTACATTTGGTTAGCAACCTTCTGGGGTAATCATCCTAAATGCACATATAAAAGTTATTATATCAAATTATGTTTGTTGGTTCTAGGAAAAAAAAAAAAAAAAAAGAAGAAAAGAAGTCGCAATTTGAAGGTGCTGAAGTTTATTTTATATTTTTTATGCCCCTTTATTTGGTTTATCAGTGTTCTATTGTTATTAATTAGATAGATTTTTTTTTTGGCTCTATGCTACAGTAAGGCTACCAGTCTAGATGGAACCTTTGCACCCGCTTGGATAGGTTATGGCAATGCTTTTGCAGCTCAAGAAGAGGGTGATCAAGCAATGTCGGCTTATCGCACTGCTGCTCGTCTCTTTCCAGGGTAATAATATTGTTCTGTTTGTCTTTCCTTCTGTTTCCTTATGTTTTTTGTTTTTGTTTTCTTTTTAATTAATAAAGATGGAAGCTACTAAGCTATTATTTTTTCTTTTCCTCCATGGCACTTGGGTACATGACAAGGAGGTTTTCATTTTTTATAAATGTTGAAAATGTTGGTTGACTTCCATGACGGTCATCTGAACCTGAAATCCATGGATATTTATTTCTTATGTTTAATTACTTTACAACATTGATTTAAAAATCTTCACCCTTTTTGGAAGTTCATATCTTTGGTTGAGTTCCACAATTTCAGTATGAATATTTCTTTATTTATTTTTATTTTTATTTTTTTCCATTCATGGTGGATACCTTAACCTCTTCCTTGTATTTGATTCACTGATCAGTATTATTAAAAAAAAAAAAAAAAATCTTTCAGATGGTTACACCTGTTTATCATAAACACGATATTATTAATGTCCGTCATTTTGGACCAAAATATAAATACTGTGTTACAGTTAATCTAAGAACTGTTATTAATACATAATCTTAGATGGTACAAACTGAAATTTCTCTTATTATTTATGAATTGTCCTTTTACAGGTTGAATCTTGATATTCTGTTATTCCAGGTGCCATTTACCAACGTTGTACATTGGGATGGAGTACATGCGAACCCGCAGTTTTAAACTTGCTGAGCAGGTGCCTTGTTTCTAAAATGTGCTTAAATTTTAATTTCCGATCTTAATTTTGATTAGGATTTGAATACTCTTCAAATACATTATTACAAAAGTTCTTTGTAAATGAATCATGAGATTGTTTCATGCTTGGACTTGAGAAGCTAAATAGTACTGCATGGTTGATGTTTAGTTTTAAGTTTGGAAAAAGTTACAATGTCCTAAAACTCGTCAACAATTCTGTTCATAGATACTTGTAGAGGTGAATTTTCACTTTCTGCAAGGATGTATTCTGTACTCGGTACTGCTGTCTAGAATTGATTAAATTTGTACTTGAATCCAATGAAATGGTTGTTAAGCACAAACTAGGTTTCTGAAAAATTCCTACTGGCAATTGATATATGAAAGTTTTGGTTTATTGGGGGTTAGATGGACCTCCAGTTCTCCCTTTGTTCATGTATTATACTGTTTCCTGAATCAACGTTCTTCAATTCATATGGAGGGGAAAAAACGTTAGATTAGAAACTCAAGGAGAAATGATGATTGCTTGTGAGTTGAATACTACGGCTACAAATCTGGAATTTGATTGCTTATATGCATGGGATAACCCTATTTCATCCTTTCGGATCCTTTGGTTTTTTGGGTGTAAATGTAATCGTCTTCCTTTAATTTGAAATGGGTATAACTATATTAATGTCTTATTTGTTAATAGTTTTTTTATTTTTGGAAATGCTAGAATACTGAATAACCTATCTGGCCCTCAGTTTTTTATGCAGGCGAAGAGTATTTGCCCATCAGATCCACTTGTATATAACGAGCTAGGAGTTGTTGCTTATAACATGAAGGAGTAAGTATGATGGCCTCGTAAAATTCATCACTTTATTCTTGTTAATTGATTTTCTTTTTGGTCATAATGGTTTCTAAGAAACTTTCCATGTATTTGTAATTTTATTGAAATAATAGAGAAGTTTCTGCATGACAGTTATAATTTGGTTACATAAAAGCTGCTTCTCAGAATTTGTGAAGCTGTCCATGAATATTCTTTTTTTTTTTAATCATAATAATAATTCTTTCTATTAATTATAATTAATATAATTAGAATACCTATTGCTTTTGAAAAAAGAAAAACGAAAAAAAAAGTTCATACATTATCTGAAGAAACTAAGAAGTGAGAAAAAAGTGATAAATTTAGGAATGCTATAAGTAATCATTGATTTAAAATTTATGCTCATGGAGATATCTAATTTATAACAAGGGATATTTTAGGGAAACGGTAATAGCGAATATGTAAAAGTTTTATGTGCACTTTTTCTTTCCCACGTTGTGTGTAAACACACATACTCTTGATTCGAAAATGGAACTATTGCTGATAGTTTACAAGAGTAAATGATGTTGAAACTTATGTTAGGGACACAAACTCCAATCGTAACTTTTTGAGTACAACCCATGTGTTATATTTCATTGGTAAATACAATCAACTGATGTGATAATACTTTAAACACTTACCAATAAAAATATGATAACTCATATGCCACAGAGATTGATACTCAAAAGTTGGGATTAGAGTTGGTGTTCCTAGATTTTTCTTAAAAAATTATTACATGTATGGGCTTCAGTCAGATATGATAACTATTTTGCAAATTATTCTATCTTATTTATAACATTTTAACTAGTAAAATATTTTTTGTAATAAGATTTTTGTTTTCCACTTCATTTGTCTTAATTTGCGTCTTTCTTTTTCTTGTTTTAATGGGTCATTTTGTGTTTATCACCTGTTATTTCCACTTCTGATTTGTTCTTTTTGTTGGGGTTTTAATCGGGAATATTTTTCTTTTAATACAGGTACGGTAAGGCTATACGATGGTTTGAGAAAACTTTGGCCCTCATTCCTTCTGCTTTGTGTGAAATGTGGGAACCAACTGTGGTTAACTTTGCTCATGCTTGCAGAAAATTGAAGTATGTGATTAGCAATTATTTTGCTCTTTCTAGACTACTGTATTTTTGAGTAATCATCTAAAAGCTCAAGGATTTTGACCTTTTTTTTTCTCTTATTCTTTTTAGTCTGCTTTATTTGAACTGTTGCTGACTATATGGTTGCGAATTGATTTCAAAATTGGATCAAATACTCTTTGCTTTTCTCCCGTAGGAATGGATTCTTTAATAACTCGGACGATAAATTATATAGGTTCTTATCAAACTTTGATTATGAAAATAAACACTTGAATGCCTAAAACATAGCATTCTATGTCTCAGGCTGTACAAAGAAGCAATTGCAAATTACGAAAAAGCGCTTGCATTGTCAACAAATAGTGTGAGCACTTATGCTGGTCTTGCATACACCTATCATTTGCAGGTATGTATAGCAGCATAAAATGTGTTCTTTTTGAATTTTTTTTTTTTTTTTTTTAAAGGTTTATAGTGAATGGCCTTTGGATACTTCTTAAAAATGTCTGTAAATGCATGACTTACTAATTTTGTCGAGATCATTGGAAAGAGTTAAGCAGCATTGTCAAATCAAAACATAAATTGGTAATTAGCATATCAAATTTAGATGAAATGAATGTGTATAGTCTTGATTGAAAGGAATCAACGTGACGGATTCTCTTCAGACAGAAAAATATTGCTAGGTTTTCACTTTCTCCATTTATTACGATATCACGAACAGCAGTATATGTTAATGTTCCTTTTTATCTTCCTCTCACCATGCAGGATAACTTTACTGCAGCAATTACATACTATCACAAGGCAAGTACTCTATTGTTTATCTACCTTTGTCTCATTTATGTCACCACGAGGCCTGTGTCTCTGTGCTCCTAGGCGTCGCAAGGGCAAACCTAGGCATTCCTTGAAAATTGTCTCTCCATACCATTTCTAAGAACTGGAACCATGTGGTTACTTGCAAATGGAACATTGAGCAACTAACATAGGAACATTGGACCTATCCCGTAAAACTTAAATATGACCTCACGGGTCATGGTGTCGATTCTGATAGTTGCAATATCTTTCTACCTTCATGCATACTTGACTTGGTCATTTAGTTTCTTTTTTTTTTTTTTTTTTTTCCATTCAATTCTATGAATTCCTTTCTGGCTCGGTTTGCATTTTTTCTGGATAATATTGTCACTGGCATTAATCTACATTAACTGCTGTCCATATTCAGGCTCTGTGGTTAAAACCGGACGATCAATTCTGCACAGAAATGCTAAGTTTGGCTCTAGTAGATGAATGCCGTTGCGGTGTTGTTGATCCCAAGGTTGAATTTCGACGAAATGAGGTTTACATCTAGTTGTGCGTGTTTTAGTTTTGCTAAATTATGTTTCATTGTATATGTATCAGTTATTACAACCGTCTTTCATTCAGGAATGTAATTCTTGTGTCAAGTCAAAGAACTTGGGGCAAAATTTGTTGTTGTCTAATTCGACGGTTGGTTCCTGTAATTTTGTCCGCTTCGTCGTTTCGACAATGCATACGGTGAATGGCTGAATGACCGCATGAGTGCACTATTTTCCTTCAGCTGGTCGAAGCCGGAATTGTCTGATATGAAATTTTTGGCAGGCTTGTAGAACTGTAGAATTCTCCATGTTTTATCTTTTGCATTGATTCTAAGATTGAATGACAAACACAGAATGAAACATATATTAGTAATGATAAGGATACCAACTTTAATCCTCTTAACTTCTAACCATTCCGACTATCAATATACATGATACGCGAGTTGTCATTTTATATTGATAACTTTTAAAGTTAAAGATTGTATCTATTAGTGAAAAGTGAATTTATTATTACGAGAATTGGTATTAAAAAAAAAATGGGTACATCAATTCTAATATCAATTTTTACGTATCATATTATGTGACATGAGTTTTTTATTTTATTTTTTGTTTTATATTCGTAGTGTTTAAAGTATTGTCATATGAATTGATCCGTATCAATCAATGAAAGTATAATATATAAATTAAGTATTTGAAAGTTGATATTATATTAGAGTTGGTGTTTCTAATGATAACTTTTTAATTAAGAGACATTATTCGATAAACGACTCAAGAGTGAAGCATTGAAAGGAATCACGAGAACGACATTCCACTTCATGATAGATGACCAAGCATAACTACAACGACCAACTTCCTATATTAATTTATTTTAGCGGACAGATAATTAGAGCTTTATTTTTTCAAACATTTTTTCAAACATCATTTAGTATTGAGATGAGAGAAAGGGCAGGGAATTGGTGCTTCTGATTGTTGATCATCAGCAGAGTCTGAGATGGATGGTCACTTCAAAAATCCTGCAAATAGCTCCGCCGGATCATAATATACTTCCACATCCTCAGCCCTCAATGATTCATCAACCTATATATTTACATATACATATATACATATTTGTAAATTTAGGTACATATATATCGATCAGCACAAAGTTCAAGACAAATTAATTAGCACTAAACGGTAGCTAAAAGTTCTGTAATACAGTTTCTTGATGGCAATATTACTTTCCTTGTGTGTTGCTATGTAATATTGAACTCACAAACGGTAGACGATTCTTATGGAATAATTACGATGTTTTTATCCAAAATATTCCTTAACGATATCTGATATTTGCAATATAGGAACCAATTTATGTCTTATGATCACGAATATCATTGATCTATTAAATTTATGAGTCGTGACATCTTATTATATTTCGTCAATTGAGATCTTTTGAAGTTAGCATATCAATTGATTTATTCTATTTTTATTTTTAAATAACGAAATAAGCTGGTATACTAAATTTGATATTTGTGTATCAGTGATGAAGTCAAAAAATTTTTTTTATCAGGGATTAAAATTATATATTCAATAATTAAGGGATTATTTATGATATTATTTTCATTTTTAAGAGGAGATATTGTGAAATTTTATTAAAAGTTATATTTTTTTATTAAAAAAAAAAAGAAAAAGAAAAGTTGAGGAGCGCTTAAGCCTCCTTCATTCGTTCCTGTGTAGTACTTTTTAAATCTTTACAAGTGAGGTACCATTTCTGAGGGGAAAAAAATATTTAGTTTTGTGCATATAGCTAGAGTGGTTATCTGTATGACTAGTATGACTTTTTTATTTGTGTTTTTTTTAATATGATTTTGATCAGATCTAATGTTTCGAAAAATATAATGTACAATAATATAATATAAAAAAACTCTTGAAAGTAATTTTCTGTGCTACAGAATTAAGAACAAACCTTGAGAGTTGCAAACCCGTAGAACTGAACAAGGTCTCCAGTAGGAGCATGGCCTTTGAAAGGGCCTTCAAAGAAACCCCAGTGCCTAAACTTGAAGGCTATCAATGGAGGTCCTGAATAAACATGCACAACTTCCCATGCAAAACCTCGAGGAAAAGCCGATCGAAACAAGTCGTGAGACGATTCGAAGCTTTCTTTGTCGGCTTTGAAGCATTGGAACTCTTTCGGCAGAGAGTTCTTTAGCAAGGCGTTGTAACTCCCTATCCTCACAATTTCTTCTGCTGACAATCCTTCTCTTCCTGTATTTCATATATGATTTTAAAAGACGCTAAAAACTCATATCTAAATATATATATTTTTATTATATATAATAAGTCTAATCAGGGACGGAGCTAGCTGAGGCTCATAGAAGGCTACGACCTCGGCCCAACTGGCTCCTTTGGGACTTTACAACCATTCTCCTTCTTTGCCCTGGAATGTTTTAATTAATTCCAACTTTTTGTGCTTAATATTTGATAAGATTTTGTTTATATATACCCTTAAATTTGATAAAAGAATTTATTACTTTGCCGACGTAAAATATTGCAATTCTTTTTATATACAAAATATTCTAAAATCTCTCCTATGCACTTTTAATTTTTATATTTGATAATACTTTTAAGTTTAAAATTTTAGTTAAACTCCGAAAAACTTTTCCGACTTCATCCTGTAATATAATACGTGTGAGTATGCCCCATTGAGCTGTTATATATCATTAAAGATGTTAATTTCTCGATGTCACGATAATATATGAGAGAGATTTTAGGAGAAATTAATTAAGTTTCCTCTATGAAATAATTCAGTGGATCGAGTAAATATTGATGAGAAATGAAGAGATGATGTGTGTGAATTTCACTTAATCCTGCTAAATAAATATGAAAGGTTTACCATTAACAAAGAGCTTGAATTTTTCTAGTTTGATGGTCTTGAAGTCTTGCAAGCGGGTCTTGTGGGAGATCTCCATGTCCCATGTCTTTATAGCATTTTGTACTACTTCTTCAAGGGACACCATTCCTATCACAAATCTATGACCAATTAAATCCACTATTCACAATCAATGTACATATATAGATATAATATATATTTTTAATAATATCAGATATATATATATATATGTATAACTCTTGTTATTAAAGAAAAATAAAAACACTATTAGGTTTTTAACCTGTGAGTTCTTATTAATACCCCTCTCCAGTTAAGCTAGTCCCAGCAGTGTTATATTCATGTAAAGAGAATGTGCAAATACATGTATACATCTCATAAAATGTTTAAAATATTAGATTTTGACCGTGTGAGTTCGTGTCTAAACCCCTTCCATCCCAGATGTGTCAGATGCATGTAGACAGATAGAGAGAGAGAGAGAACCTTAGTTCTTCCTTGCTCAAAAAGCTGATTAACACTATCAAAGTTGGGAGGACAACCATGATCTCTCCACTGAATGGGGTTTTCTTCATCAAACATAAACGATCTGTACTTATCTCCCACTCTCTTCTCCGAACCTTCTGCAGAAGCCATCTCTAAGATATTTCTTCACGAATTTATAATCAGGATTTGCTTCCCCTTGAAACCATTTTAAAGAAAAAGTTGTGAGCTAAAATTGTTTATTCTTTTTTTTTTTTTTTTTTTTTTTTTAATTTTTTCACAAGTAATCGACAAAGGAGAAATCAAATAACTATAGCTATCCGTGGAAAAGTCTACTTACTTGTAATCCTAATGTCCAGATATTTTCGGCCTGTCCCTTTGTCCTCAAGACTATAGTTCTATATGTGTGTGTATATATATATTAATGTCTGAATTTCAAAATTTAGTTATAAATAAGGGTTTGATTTGGAGGATTGTAAAGGTACACCTTTGTATTGATGGCCCATTCAATATTTTTGATCTCTTATAAGATAAATCAAAGTTAACATAATATTTCTTTTCATAATTACTCCAACATGATGCCAAAATGGTAATATCTACCATACGGTACTCTTTGGAGTCAAATAGGTCACCGATAAATTTCAGTTGTCCATGCCTTCAATAAAGAATATTTTAGTAGATTATTTTTATAATTAATAAAAAAAATGAGTTCAATGATATGTAAACCCATATAATAATAATTCTTAATTAATATATGATGTTAAATCTCACGAATATCTTTCGTAACGTACACAAAATTAATAGAATATAGGTTTTCTTTAATTTATTTGATGATGATGTATGCATGACAAGTGAAAAACAAAGTATATGGTTAAATCAGAATAGGAAGTCTAATTTATAATATCTGTTTCTTTTTCCTGGTGATGCCAGAACAGTCGTCATATTGGAAAATTAACCATAAGCTGTTAGAGAACAATATATTATTCACATGCGTGGAGCACGTATCAAACTAGTATAGATAAAATAGCAAAAACATCCAGCCTTGGAACAGATCAATGGGCACAACACAAGCTTTTTTTTTTTTTTTTTTTTTTTTTTTTTTTTTTTTTTTTTTGGTTTTTTTTCTTTTGGGTTATTTTGGCTGGGTCAATGGGCACAAGCCACGATAGACTTTGTTGTTGCCTATGTGGTGACCCAAAAGATTCATTAAAGGCCCATAAATCTTCCATTGTGACTTAACTCAGCTTCTCATAGTCTTATATAGATATATTGTGAGATATTGAATTTGATATGTTTCCTACATGAGACTCGGAAATTTTTAGTTTTTAGACATGCCAAAGGAAACAATTATGGTGGGTTCGGTTCAATTCTTCAACTTGGCACGTTTGGTCGGAAATAATCTTGATGGCGGTTTGGTTAGTTTTCTCCATATTTCAGTTAGATTGGTTATTTTGTACAGCCTTATCCATCTCAAGTCTATAGCATATAGAATCACCCTTTTGCATACATTCTAATTAAAATACATTCTAATTCATTTGTAGTTACTTTGATCAAATACAGTGGGTACCAATCCACTTGAACAATTATTTGGAGCTTTGGAGGCATTTCCATAAGTTTAACAGCTTCAATCGAATCCCTAACAGAATTAGACATATCAGGTTCTTGCACGCATACAAAATCCAAGAAACATCAATCCGTAGAGAGATGCTTTTGGTTAAAATATTCAAACTGCGTGCCTGCAAGGCGCTCAATATATAAACATACATATATTAATAAACATTTATATAGTCTTATACGTAAATTTCACTTTTTAATATTGTCATCATAGCAAATGCCTCCCACCCTCCACAATCATGATGTAGGTCATTAGCAATCCCTTAATTCTCCATGTTTTATTCTCTTTTTCCTTTTCTTCTTAAGTGATGCGTTTAAAAAATATTATATTATATTTCAGTGCAATACAATATGTTTGGATGCCTTATATATATATATTCCATTCCAATGCAAATATAAAAGAACAGTACTACACCAACTTATTTTACTATTAATCCATTCACTTTTTGTATATATTTTTATCAATCACATTGCATACTCTCTGATTTCATATCAATACACATTAAATTGACTACTCAAATTATAAACAACTCAAACATTCATTACATTTGAATACAATAAATAAAAGGGACATCACATACATATTGTATTCCACATATTAAATTTGAAAAAAAAAAAGAAAAAAGGAACGCGTCTTTCAAATGGACCGTAAAGAACAAATAACAAAAGAAACATATATATATATATATATATATATATATATACACACACACACATACATATAGTGGGCAGTTGCTAAAAGTTCCCAAAGATCATAGCTTTCTATGAGAGGTTTTTTACTTTCTTTCTTCCTTCTTCTTCTTCTTCTTCTTCTTTTTTTTGGATAGATAATGAGAGCTTTAATTTCAAACATCATTCAAATGAACATCATTTGATATCGAGTTGAGCAAAAGGGCAGGTAATTGGTGCCTCTGAGTGTTGACCATCAGAGTCTGAGATGGGTGGTCCCTTCAAAAATCCTGCAAATAGCTCTGCTGGATCATAATATACTTCCACATCCTCAGCCCTCAATGATTCATCAACCTATATATACAAGACACACACATATATATGAATAATGTTATTTAGCACAAATTGTGATAACTCACTATTCATGTGAAATTCATATAGCAGTCCATCCATTGATAAAGTTTTTATATGAATCCACCACTACCTGTACGTATTCGGACTAAAAGCATTATATATATATATATATATATATATATATATTCATGTACATGTGTATCTATCAGCACAAAGTTCAAGACAAATTAATTAGCACTAAATGGTAACTAAAAGTTCTGTAATATTGTTTCTTGATGTAAATGGTATGTTTTAAGTTAACGTAACTTTCATTGTGTGTTGCTGAGTAATATCGAACTTAATAGCACATCTGATTCCTATGGACTAAGAGCGCATGGTTTGTGGTCTATAGTCTTGCAATTTGAACAATTTTGATCTGAACCGAACGTTTTGGATTAAATGATTCCTATTAAAAATTTAAGACAATATTTGAATTACTTTTTACTATTACAATTCAAAAATGACAATAATTCAGGAAAGTACTATAAGTTAGATATTTTCTGTTTGCATATATTGAATAAATTTACGGGGTTCAAAACATAAGAGAATGACGCTAGAACCAAATTTTAAAATATGAATCATACTTTTTTTTTTCAAACACTATTCAGATTGGATTCTTAGTTTAAATAGCTCCAAATGAATTTAAATCTATGAACTAAACAAAAAGAATGACGGTCTTATCCAAAATATTTTCTTATGATATACAATGTACAAATAATATAGACCGTCCGATTTAAATCTTATGACTTCCATCAATGGTTCTATAGAACATTAATGAGTTCATAATTAATGAAAAGTGGACATATAAGTTATTAAATTCCATTAAAAAAAAGGACATTAGCTAGTATGGTATAATCAAATGTAAAATTGTGGATAAATTATATGTACAATTACGATTCTACCATTTTAAAGTATATTGGCATATCGGTACAACAATTTGATATGAAAGGTCATAATCCTTGATATTTTTCCTTTGCCACTGATCAAAATATAATAAAATAATAATAATAAAAACTATAACATCTAATTGTGCGTCTCTCTCTAATTTATCGTATTTGACCACGCAAGTCAATCTAACTAAAAAGATTTTTACATCTTCCAAAGTATGTGGCTCACAAGTTTCAACGCCAGTTTTATTCTGTTTTTAGGTTATTGTGTTAATAATTATTGTAGGGCCAAATTTATGTAGGAATTGAACTATGACCTGAAAAATATTCATAGACTTGCGTATTTAACTTCGTATGCATATCATAATATATATATATATATATATATATATATTACGCAGCTACAATAATTATAAATTCTATAAATAATGCGATTTAACCTTTTCCAACGGGCAGGCAAATTTTATATGGGCAAAAATAAATATTCGTTGACTATTTCTCCATGACGATCAGAGAAATCAAGTGAACATAGTATACCTGTCGATTTTTTTTTTAATGTGATTTATTTATTTATTTATTTTTTTAAAGAAAAAGTTTCGACCTGAAACTACCTTCCAACTTAATCTTGTTAGGCAATTACATTTGTTTTCGTCTTTTGTTTTCTAACTAATATGTAATTTCTTATACTGTAAATGAAACATTCTATCGTAAAAAAGCTCCATCAAAATAATTGTTTGTCCACTGAATTATATAAACACAAACCTTGAGATTCTTAGGAAAAAAAAGAAAAAAATGAAAAAAGAAAAGAAAAGAAAAGAAAAGAAATACCTTGAGAGTTGCAAGGCCATAGAACTGAACAAGGTCACCAGTAGGGGCATGGCCTTTGTAAGGGCCTTCAAAGAAACCCCAGTGCCTGAACTTGAAGGCTATCAATGGAGGTCCTGAGTAAACATGAACAACTTCCCACGCAAATCCCCGAGGTAAAGCCGATCGAAACACGTCGTGAGATGATTCGAAGCTTTCTTCTTCGGCTTTGTAGAATTGGAACTCCTCCGGCAGCGAGCTCTTCAGCAGGGCGTTGTAACTCCCAATCCTCAGAGTTTCTTCTGCTGACAATCCTTCTCTTCCTGCATTTCACACTCTTTTTTTTGTTTGTTTTGTTTGTTCTTTTTTAAATTTTAAGTCACATCTAAAAATAAAATATCCAACAATTCAAGGTACAAATAACACATGTGATTATTGTAATGACCAACTCTATAAGATCATTAAGCTTTAGAACCGGGATGGTTCTTGATATATATAATTATATGAAAGAGACTGAAGACCAATTTTAGGTGTTAAGGTTTAAACGTCATACAAAAATAGCATTTAATGTCATTTAAAATAAGCAAAAGAAAAAGATATCTCACAAACTTAAAACAGAAAAAAGAAAGGAAAAAAAAAAATACAAAGAAATATATATAAAAAAGATATATAAATCGCGAATATTTTCTTAATTTAAGAGGCCTTTATTTTCTCTTTGACTCTTTATTCAAGTTTCTTCTCAAAGCATTTAACTCTGCTAATTTCTCCCATAAACCTGAAGTGAAATTATTAACACAAGATTAAAAGTGGTAGATCTGCGTGCTGTCTCTGTATTAGGAAAAAAATTAACAAGAAACGAAAAGAGGAAGAGATAATGATGATGTGTCTCCTAATATATATTTGTACCATTAACAAAGAGCTTGAATTTTTCTGGGTTAATGGTCTTGAAGTCTTGCAGGCGAGTCTTGTGGGAGAGCTCCATCTCCCACGTCTTAATAGCATTTTGCACTACTTCTTCAAGGGACCCCTTTGGCCACTCCTGCCACAAATTTATCTTGAGATCAAATCCAATAATATTCGTTATATATATGATTATGTCTATATAAAGAGAGAGATCTAGAGAGAGAGAGAGACCTTAGTTCTGCCTTGTTCAAAAAGATGGTTGACACTATCATAGATGGGAGGACCGCCATGTCTCCAGTGAATATTGGTGGTTTCTTCGTCTTTCAAGAAAGATCTATACTTATCTCCTGCACTCTTAACGGAAGCCTCTGCAGTACTAGCCATATGTGTAGAGAAATCTCTCTCTAGAGGAATCAAACAAGGATAATTATTTAGCTAATTCCACTTGAAGGTTTTTTTTTTTTTTTAATAGGAAAAGAAAAGAAATATACCAACTAGTCTGTTTTTATTTTTTTTGTTATTTTTTCCCCCCTAAAATTTGGAATATGTATATATATATATATATATATTGCATAAGTATTACGTATAGGTATCCAATATGGCAAACAAGTCCAGTTAATACCCCTTCTATGTTTACATATATTGAGTATTGACTTATCACTTACTGTCTAGTTATCATAAAAACACTTCTATCTATTGAGGTGTCATAATACAAATAAGCCATGCGTATCAATACTATCTATTTAGATTTATATTAAGTTAGAAGAGAGTAAGTGTGAGCCATTGGATTGGTTCAAATAAAGGTTGAAGTGCAAAATTTTTAACCCCTTCACTTTCTTCTATAACATAGTATAGATAGTATAAATAGTGTAGAAGAATCCGTGAAATATTAAAAAATATAGTATATAATTTTTTATTAAAAAAAGATGACATCTTTCTTCCCCTCCCTTTTGTTTTTTTTAAAAGAAAAGGGTGAGAAAGAAGAGAAATATAAGGATTCAAAATTTTAATCTCAATTTTTAAGTTGATATTTATGTGGTATATTATAAATTGTCGTTTTTTATTGATAATTATTACGTTAATTGATTATATTTAATTTATTAATAAAAATATAACACATGAATTGATATTAAAAAAATTAAGATTAAAATTAATATATTTAATATTACTCGAAAAAGAATTCAAACTCGCTATATTAAGGATAGAATTCAAACTCGCTATATTAAGGATGATAATTTATTAATTACTTGCTACAAATATAAACTGCTATTAAAGAATCTGTGAGGGAGTTGAGTTTCATTTATTATTTTTAAGTAGTTGGCATCAGAAAATGTTTGTTGTCTCTTCAAATTTGACCGGTACCCGTGACGGACAATTTAATATTTGCAAACAAAATTTAATGCTCTGACTTTTATGTATGTTGGGTTGGACAAACCGGCAAGCAAACAATTTACACCTCATTTAAAATATCATATTTTTGTTTTGTCTTCCTTTTGGCCCTTAAACTATTAATTTTTTTTTGCATATTCTTTGTTAACATATATAATATTGGAGTTAGCTAGACATGTACATGAATCTGAAAAAGAAACGTTAACTAATAATTCTTCTAGCAAAAAAAAAAAAAAAAAAAAAGGAAATTAATAATTCATATAAATGGTGACGCAAAGAAAGTCGTCATGATGAAAAAAAAAAAAAAAAGCATTAATTGTTACCGTCTTTATCGGTGTAAGTGGGAGGGCCACCCTGTTTCCACAAGCAATCACTTAGGTACGTCCATTAAGCCAAAATAATAATAATAAAAATAAAACTAAAAATAATAAGAAAAAAAAGAAAGGATTCATTTAGTATTTGGATTAAATTTAAGATATGATGAAAATTTTAAATTAAGATTAATTAATTTTTTAAAAATTAGTTAGAATTTTTGTTAATTTTTTTAGAAGAAAATAAAAAACTAACTGTAAAATATAATTGAGTTCAAACTCTACTGTAATTCTAAACGTAGGCTTAATCTAATAAAACTGAATTGGTCAGTTTAAATCGTTGTAGACATAACAGCTTAAACAGGAAAATACATATAATCCTATTTTTACTTAAAATCTTTTTTTTTTAAGACATTTGTTTGTGGGTGGGTCCTGATTTCGTTACAAACAGTTGCAATATTTATAATTATAATAATAATAATTATTATTATTATACAGTTAAACTTTCAAAAAATTTGACACATCTAACATTTTGGGTTACTATAAAATTTTTCCCCACCAATTTTTTTCCTTGAAGAAAAATAAATAGTTCATGTGCGTACTTACTTTAATGCTTTGTTTTCTAAGGGTACTTTACGATTTTTACGAATAAGTATTTTCTATATAAACGGGGTTACGAACTAAGTCTCTCGCTTAAATTATTTAAAAATAAAAAGAAAGAAAAAACAAAAACAAAATAAAAATAAAGAAATTTAGAATCTAATCTAAATGGCAAATAAAAAAGAAAATACTATAAAATGTAACATTCAAAGAAGGCAGACGTATTCTGATCGCAAATTGGTATCATCTATATATTTTAATCCCCTTTTTCTTTTGAACACAAAATTTATAAGTATTTTTCTTTTCAAGATTAATAATTATATCTCTTTGTATATTATTCAATTCCTCTAGTTTTTTCAAAATCTTGACATCAGCCTCAATTTCTTTTGTAACAGGTGCACAATTTCTTTGCTTGACTTTTTAAGGATCCATAATCTCTTCAATATCTACAGTTTTATCTGGAGATAACATAGTATTACTTTGATACATATTGTCACGTTGTTTTATCGGTTTGACATACATGAATGCTCATTCTGCTTGCTCATTGATTATTATGCACTAATAATCCTTATTTTACTTCACTATTTTTTTTTTCAATCTACTTACCGTCATTATTATTATTATTTTACGACAGGCATGATATCTGAACTGATGTTTACGTAATAAAGCGTTACAAGTCGAGGAGAGAAAGAGAGACAAAAAGACGTCCTAAACTTTTAATTTCTATTAACTGTAGACGTCCTCATGAACTTTTAACTTCTATTAATTGTTTTTCCTTTTTCAAATTGATTTTATCTCTGATCTATTCTTGACTTGTAGAATCAGTAAAATGAATAGAATCCTATCAAATACAAGAAGTCTTCAAGTTGACTTTTTTTTTTTTTTTTTTTAATCGTGCATGTATATAATACATAACTTCCCCCTTAATTTCAAATTTCTTATAACCGTTGAATATCTGAAAAAAAAAAAAAAAAGAGATGACGTATAAGATTTTGAAGGAGATCAAGTAAGTAAGAAGAAGAAGATCAGGACAAAGACTCAAGAATCCGAAATCTTGTCGGTTCTGAGTAAGGTTGACGTGTAATTTTTAAAATTATTCTCATCAATTATTTAACGTCATTCTTATCACATAATTAGTTAAAAAGTATTGTACTTATTTTACTTCTTAAATTTTAAATTAGTCCCGCTTACCCTTTTTATATAATTTTGATTAAAAACAAATTATAAAAAGAAAAAAATTAATCTCATTAGACACCTTCTCTTATAGTTTTGGTTAAAAGCAAAAAAAAAAAAAAAAAAAAAAAAAAAAAAAAATCTATATTACCATACTAAATTCTTTTTTTAATTGGAATTCTAATAGAGAAGGTGACAAATTCAAAATTCATGAGACAAAATGAGAATTTTTAGAATTCAGAATGTAAAATAAGAAATACCTTAGGGATACAAATGAGAATGTTCCTAATTCTTGTACATGTTTTGGTTTACGATGTAGGATTGTATTACTAGCTTTGATTGGATCCACTCACGTAATGAAATATTTTATTAACGGGACAAACATTGATCTGCTGTATACAAACATTTGAGAATTACTTTTTAATGGCTTTTCAAAAGATTGAATTGATTTCTTTTTCAGATTATTGTAAATTAATAGTATGTAACGATGTGCATGCTAATATATATATATATATATATATATATATATATATATCTTATTGGTGTTTGAATCCCGCAAGGATCAAAAGTTGAAAAGGGAGATTTTTTATTTTTTAATTTTATTTTTTATACTCTGAAGAGCGAGAAATTGGTAAATTGAGATTAAACAATTGGGAATTACTTAACTAATTTTGGTTTCTTAAATTGTATCTACTAATCATATTATTGCATCATTATATGTACTTTTAATATTCTCAATTTTTTTTTTGAATCTTAATATTCTCGTTTTAGTTTAATACATCATCTCCCAAAAATTGGGGGGGGGGGGGGGGGGGGGGGGGGGGGGGGTGGTGGGATTGTGTGGACTCCCAACCATACAGATATAGGCCACAGATCCTCATCAGAGAATATCCTTCATCCCTTCTGATTGGGTGAATGTCCAATTAATTTGCTTGATTGATGCATCAAATGTATATATATATATATATATATAAATATAATCTCAACTTAATTGTTTACCATTGTTGATACATTTTGGTGGCGTTTGGAGCCTACACTCAATTGCAGTTGTGAAAATGTTTTGATTGAAAAACAAGTGAATGTTTAAAGGTTGTGCGTTTTTGTTAAAAATGAACCGCTTAAAGTTAACTTGTAAAAACTTTAACTGTTTTTTGAAAAATAAAATATGGATCTTATGTCGTTTTTGTTGTAATTATATGTAATTAAAAGAATCATTTCATTTCGATTTGAAATTAAAAATTTATGGACATTTAAAGTCTGAGTTTTTAAGGAAATTTTGGGATGTGAATAGTAACTTTGATTTATTTTTGAAAAAAAAAAAAGAAGACCAAAAAACTTTTGGAAATTTGATTGGAGTGTTTGCTCCAAACATAGCCTTAGGTGCTGTCCTTTTACTACTGTTATTTTATTATTATTATTATTATTATTATTATTTTGCATAGTTATTATAGAACTTCAAAATATATCAATTAAATTGACACTATTTTTTTAAAACCCATTTCTTCTCAAGCTCTCCTCATATACTGCAAATATTAATTTACTGCCTTGTTCTTATGTATACCTTATTACCTTTGCAATTGATTTAAAAGAAAACCATTGAGATTTTGAATATGAGACTTTAATATCTTGATCACTTTTTTTTCTCACTCGTTGAACTAGCTTTAGCTCTAAAGAGCAGTGGACAATAAAAACTTGTAAGTGTACTGTCTGTTGGGGTTAAAAGCCCAACCCTACTTATTGATGATCTGTTTATTAGTCAGTTTCAATTCAACTGTCTGTTTGTTGGTTTATGACTTCAAAAAATATAACTTGCCACCAGTACTCTTTCAAAACAAAAACAAATTTTTTTTTTTTTTTTTTTTTTGGTAGCTCTTTCAAAAGTATTTGAATCCCTTGAATAAGGTATCTTACCATTTCATGAGGCAGTGTGTGAGTTCTCGTCCCATTGGTTAATTACTGTTATGCCGCAATTATTATTATTTTTTATTACATGATAATTTATGTAGTTTTTAATGTATATTATATTATATTTATAATATAATACATAGAGAATTATTGTTAGACTAAGCCAATAAATTATCCTAATTTCTTGTCCTATTCGTTAAGTATTGGTATACTGAAATTATTTCTCTTTTTCATTACAGGACAGTTTATGCAGTTTTGAATATAATTTTAGACAGAATTATTGTTATATTAAACCAAATAAATTGTCCTAATGATTTTCATCTTCTTCAACGATGGAACCAATCTTGTCAGGGCTAATATTGTCTTTTTTGCATTATATATAAGTGTTAGAAATTGTGTTTGTTAAATAGCCAATTTAATGGGATATCATGATGTTTATATATGTAGATTGAATACCCTTTCTCCTTGACTTGAAGCTTTTGGGATGTATTAGTAGTTATCATAATATCATAACTAAACTTTCACAGACGATGATGGATTCGGACTCCAATTTATTTGCATGAAACATTACACATTAAGAGGTGTTAGAAATTGAATTTGTCTCATGTTATCAAATTACTAAACTAATATGACGGTTATATGTGAATTGAACATTCTTTTATTAAATTGAGCTAGCTTTTAGATATGAATTCTATAAAATTCATTCAAAGTAAAAAAAAAAAAAAGTGACTAGTTTCTTTTTTACCCTGCCCGGTAATGATAAAGTGATGATAAAGCAGTCTCTAATTCTAACATCAACATCTAGATAGCCCACCAAAACGGAACGAAAGTACTTCAAATCATTATAGTACTCTTGAACTTTCAGATAAGTTGTCTGCCACGATGATCATGTTGTCATCAACAAGATGGAATAGGAATGGGCAGAGTTTTTTTTAAATTTTTTTTTTTCAACCCATGTGTCTCGTAACCCCACTATTACTTTATTATTAATATTTATACGTCTGTTCATATTCGAACATGAGACTAAAGTACTATAAATCCTTAATCCACCCCACTCTCACCACTAGGCAATCCCTATAATAAAATCATTCCACCAAATGATTGTACCGATTCTCATTCCGTGATTAAAAAAATAGAAAAAAAATACAAAAGGGAAAAAAAAAAAAGTTTTATACATGTTGCGTGAGATATAATGCTTATTGTGCTGGTCAAATCGCACTTCATTTAGTATTTTTAAGTATCTAACTTAACTTTTGAGCGGGGAAAAAAAAATCTATCCAACTTAGCCCATTCCTTAGTTAGAAAACACTTTTTGACAACGATATTAATAACACAAAATCACCCCTCCTACTTCTAAGACAGAAAAATAATGTACTGTTTTGTTGAAAAAAATGGGGAAAATAGCTTTTGCCAAGATTTTGACACTTAGTTTAATTTCGTGATTTTGACACTTTATTAATTTTTGTGATTTTGTCACGACCAAAATTCGATGGTACAAGGTTGGCTCCAGTTAGATCTAGCTAAATTTATGAGAAAAATATTTGAGATATTATTGATGTAAAACATCACTACTATATAAAATGAAAATCTTACCATGTTTGTTTTGTGAATTAATCTATTCTTTATTAATGTGCAATGTTGACGAAAGTTGATATCCTTCAATATTGTTTAATTTTCTTTCTTTCTTTTTTTCAAAAAATATAAGCAGGTAAATTCACAAATTTGTTCTCAAGCAATTCAATCCCACAAGTTCACAATAAAGACATATCAATTAGATAACACTCAGTAAGAATGACTAGAATCTCTCTGCTTTCCAACAAACAGGGATCTTTTTATCTTGACTTTCAAATACTATGTAATGGAACTTAAATTCACATGGGAAGCAACAAGTTAGGCTTCACTTGTGTAGTGGACTAATCTATGAGTATCTTAACGGTCATTTTAAATCTGTTTCCACCCAGTTAAAAAAAAAAAAAAAACAGAGAGAAAAGAAAAGAAAAAGAAATTTTAGCCACAACATTTTTTTGTCGATCAGCTGCTGGAGTTACTTGTCGGAGTCATTAGTAACTCCGACTAGAAATTCCAGTGAATGATCATCCAGTGAGTGACTCCGACAATTAGCTTTCAAAGAGACTCCAAGCACCGGTGATATTGGCAAACATAAAAGAAGCTAGAAATAGGACATATAAATCTAATGGGGAGGGATCATTATTAAACGGTATGAAATCATACTTTTCTAGTAATAGCAATCGAGAGTCATTAGACTGTTTAAAAATGGCGCTACAAGATACCTTTGTGACCCTTAAAAAAAAAAAAAAAACTTTTAATCACTATTATTTATTTCTTTTGAAAATTTTAGTCACAATAATTTTATGTAGCTAAATCATTTTTAGTCACAATGTTGCAACTAAAACTTTTAGTTACAAATTTTTGTTATGACTAAAATTTTTAACCATAAGATTTTTAGTCAAAATTCACATGACTAAATCTTTTCCTACGACTAGAAAACCCATAGTTAAAAGTGTTGTAACCTATGACTTACTACGTATTAGTCACAAGATTGTAACTAAAAGTGATATTTAGTCACACAAAAATGTTGTGACTAACACTTCTTCTTCTTCTTCTATTTTTTGTTTTTTTTGTAGTGACTCCAGGAGAATTTTTTTTTTACTATGGTTTGAACCTTGCTTGGAGTAAGAACGACTGATGATCCAATTTGACACAAAGTGTTTAGAACTAAACTTTCAATTATGTCTAATACAAGATCTTTGTGGGATCACAGATGAAATCTCATGCCCAAATCATTTGTTTGTATAAAATGGAAAGGTTTTTTTATTTTTTTTTTCAGGAATCCATATATTGCCAAGAATTATTATTTTTTTTAGCAGCTTGAGATAGTTTACGTATATAAGTATTTTATATATAGCTATCAACTATAATAAGACTTAACTCATTTCCTTAATCAAAATAATAATAAATAAGATTTCTCATGATATACAGGTAATGGTGTTAAGCGAAAGGAAAGATAGCTACATCCCAACTAGGTTGGCACCAAACTATCTAACCTTTAAAAAGTTTATGTACAACTCCAAAGAGCCCGAAAAGAAAAAAAGAACATAAAACTAACATGCCTATCAAAATAAAGTTGTGAAAACCACCGTTAATGGATCTACTCATCCCAAATTGGGAGAGGCCTCGTTAAAACCTTGTCAAGCGAAAACCCAAAAGGGAAAAACACTTAATAAGGAAAAAAGAGTGCATGATCCTGGTGATTTTATCTTGAAAAACTCCGTCATCAAAGATCGATCATCGCCAACTCCAAGTCCATGGTGAATCTTGAGCTCTTCAAATCCTGCTGAAGAATATAGCATCCTGCAATAGAAAAAAATAACGAATCATTACATATTGCTTAAGAATGAATAGGGAGCTTGAACAAAACTATATACTTAACTACAACAACAACAGAAAAAGTTTAAAAAAATCGGTTTAAAACGGAATATCAAACTAAAACTTAGAGTTCTGCACATTATGTAATATCTTTTAAACTAGTTTTGAACATTATGTAATATGTTTTTAAATAGTCATTAGCCAAACATTCATTATATATATGCATATTTGTATATGGCATGGTAACAAAATAACTACATATTCGCATTTAGTCGTCTCCAGAATCCGTATGATCAAGCAATAAAATGGGCTTAATATTGAAACTAGATAAATATTAGGGAAAAAAAAATTTCGTCATGACTAGATAAAGTACTCCAAACCAAAGAAAGATTGATCAGTAGTACGTACAACTAGTACAATAAACATGGACAAAATTAAGGATAAATAGTGAGGCCGATTAACTAACATACCGTCGAGAAACACATATCATGTGTGCAACTGAAGATCGTAGTGTCGAATGATCTTTCCGACGACGACGGTGATATCGTCGACTTTGCCTCCTTGGTGCTCCTTTCCCGCCAGTGCACTCTCTATTGCAAAAGGACTTGCGTAATACTCGTCCATCGAATGACAGTAAGCCTGGTGTGCTATCGTCCACGCCATGTCCTCCGGTGATCTTTCCTTCTCCGCCGCGACGATCTCCTTGATTTCTGACTTATACATGTTGTCCAGCAACCCATCAGTTCCCATCACAACAACATCTCCCTCCATCACCGGCACTTCCATCACCTCACCGCGGTCGGGACGTTCGCATTTCTTGTGGTTCCCCAGCTGAAACGGACAGTTGAATCGTCGTTGCTGGATCGAAGATTTGAATACTAATTCCCCTTTCCTGAACACCATGAAGCCGCTGTCCCCTAAGTTTATCGCACGCAAGACCCCGTCGTTGTGTGTGGCGATACAAGCCGTGGAGGCCCCTTTAAGTTTGTTGTCGGAAAATGCTTGATCTAAAACACTTTTAGGATCAACTGCTGATCCTTCTTTGGCTTCTCTTCGGACTTCTGTGATTGCATTCTTCATTAGTTCCCGGGCATATTCACCGGAGTCGATGCCTCGCTTGGCCCAGCCACCAACGCCGTCGGCGACTCCGATTGTCTGCTCCTCGTCGGCGACGAAGTAGGAGTCCTCCCCTAGAGGCTTCCCTTGTTCGTTTTTGGCTATGTAGTAGGCGGAGGAAACCATCTTTAAGCCCTTTTTCTTGATGATTATCTTCATTCTCTTGCTAGGGTTTCTGTTATCATCTTTTGGTTCGGATCCGGCTTCACGCTTGAGATTGCCGCTATGCTTGATCACTATCTTCAAAGGCTTGCGAGGCTTTTCATTGGCTTCTACTACTTCTTCAGCCTTCTTCTTGTTGCTTTTGATAACTATCTTCATGTTTTCGGAACAAACTTTGTTCTCTACAAAGGGAAGATGAAAGAAAAAAGAAAATCAGCAACTAAAATCAACAATGAATAGTAATCACATGCATTATTTTACTGTAATTTTATTCTTTAACTCCATACATAATTCGAATCCTGCTGTCTTAATTTAAAGATAAAAAAAAGTCTACAAAATTTAATATGTATTTGTGTACTTGTGCTTGTATCTATTTTCCATGTCAAAAATAATTAAATGCTAGTTTTTAATGTGCTCTCTATCCCATGAAGGACTATCCCACTTGTATGTATGTTACTAAAGATATATATACACATACAAGCACTTCCTTTGTATCATTTCTTTTTATTCTTCTTCTTCTCCTTTTTTTTTTTTTTTTGAAGTTTTATTTCACGAATTATAGGAGACCTTCAACTTGTATAATATGGATTTTAATACAAATAAAAAGTCTACGATTTAATACATTTGCATGCATATGTTCGTGTTCTCTAATATTCCATGTCGAAAACTAATTTCTTTTGATCATTCTAATTTTCCATCTTTTTTATATAAGTTTTCTCTCCCTTTATTTTTATTTTATTTTATTTTTCATTCATATCGAAGGGAATGTTACTGATATATTAATCTAATTATATAATTAAAGAGGAATTGATAGGCTGATAAGAGATTTATCAGTGAGTGCCATTATTCCTTTAGACGAATTCGGTCTCAAGATTTTAATCTCTCTCACCCTAGAATCTTCACTGTTGAAGTCACACACAGAGCACGGCTTACGAGTTTACGAGATCATTTCATATAATACTTTTAGAATATCTACTCCAAGAAGCAAGAACTTTTGCCTATATATGCATGCTCTGGAAATTTAAAGATTGTCCTATAAATACGACTATATATGTATATATATATATATATACACACACGATTATATTTTGTTCTTTCGATCACACAGGGTTCTATAAATAAGTAGACACAAAATTCAGTACTTAAAAATTAAAGAACAGAGGCCGAAAAAGAAAAAGATAGAAAACACGTAAATTAGAAAGAAAGAAAGAAAGAAAAGAGAGTATTTACCAGGAGCTCAAAACGAAAAAGATCACCGCAAGTGAGGGCTTATTTGCTTTCTTAGTTGAAGAAGAAAGAGCTAGATATCCATATTTCCCTATTTATGCAAATTATAAGTTTGATTCCTAGTTAGACTTTTACATATTCAAACTTGAGATCCTTATTTCACTTCGATTCAAACTATTTATTCTCTTGACTTGTGTCATTTCGTTTATTTTATTTTATTTTCTTTTCTTTCTTTCTTTTTTTTCTCTTTTTTTTTTTTTTTTTTTTTACGTTTTATGTCACGTATCATAAGAGACCTCCAACTTGTATTATGGATTTTAATACAATTAAAAAAAAAGTATTTACCAGCAGCTCAAAACGAAAAGAACCGTAAGTGAGTGCTAATTTGCTTTCTTAATTGAGAAGAGAGAGCTAGATAGCCCTAATTCCCTATTTATACAATTTATAATTAGTTTGATTCTTTGTTGGACTTGTATTTGACTTATATTCAAACTCTTTATTCTCTTGACTTGTCAGCTTTCTTTCTTTCTTTCTTTATTATTATTATTTTTAAGTTTATGTTATGATGAATCATAGGAGACCTCCAACTTGTATTATTGTTTTTAACTATACAATAAAAAAAGTCTACGATTTAACATATTTGCGAACGTATGTTTATATATATATATATATATATATATATATTCTGTAAAATCCCATGTCGAAAATAAGTGTATGCAGTTTTCACAGCTCCTCTCTATCCCATGAGGCTAACCCCACTTGTACATATGTACTTATTCGAGAAATATTTTACCCATATATAAGCACTTATTTTGATTATCAATCTAAGATTTCATTTCGTCGGAAAAAAAAAAATACTAAACAATTATTTTGCGTGCTAGAGAAAAATGTATCAAGGAAGTAAAACGTGTTAAATATATAATTAATAAACAAATCTAAAACTCACTATAACAAAGTATATATCAATTTTACAAAATATGTAGTTTCGACTATTATACACACACATATATATACATATCCTTTATTATCCTCTGAAGTAACCTACAGAATTTTTGTCCCACTAATATAATTAGATATTGTTGAAGACATAGACATAAGCGGTTTATGATCAATCTACGAATTTTTTTTAAATTTTCATTTGATATAAAACAATTTGCATACATATATATATATATATATATATATATATATAAGCATGCTTCCGAACTTTAAAGATTGTCCTACATATATGTGTTCGATATTTTGTTCTTTTCAATATCCTATTAATTAAGCATGCATTTGGATGGCTGGTTGAAGTTAAAATAATTAATTGGAGTTAGTTGATTTTACAAAAATTAATTATAATTTTTGTTGAATTTAAAAAATAAAAAATAAAAATTCAGTTGAAAATGTACATATTAGTTGAATATGAAATGCTAGACCAAACAAACCAAAAAAACTTTTTTTTATTTTTAACTTATGCATTTAGAAAAAAACGTTACTATAAATTAAGTAAACACAAATACGGTATCCTTATTTTTACATTGACTTCCAATCTTCAACTCAGATAAACAATTGTTCGATGCTAAGAACTGTGTTCATTTTTCCAGCTATTATCTTTTTATTTTTTTCTTTCTTTGGTGATTACATAATATATAGCTTGTTCAAGAAAGCCATAGCTCATATTGCAACCTAAATGATTATTAAAGTACCGAAAACCTCGATAATAATTAGCCTTGATTATATAAATATTGCTTTCTTTTTCTTGCAATCGTAAAATTAAAAAGAAAAATAAAATATAATTCAATTAACATTAAATAAATAAAAAAAACTGAAGAAGAAAATACTTTTGAAATTATATAGGATTGGATAGTCAAAAAAAACGTCACACCAAAAAGTGCCTAATGGGAATTGACGGAGATAAAACGAGAGGAGAGGGTGTGATATGATAATATTTATAAGAAACGATTACTAGTTCTACTGCTAGTTGGAATATGAAATTACATTATTTTATAACGAGTGGGAGTTTTAATAGGATTACAATTAGGAGAACTTAAAATTCATATTTAAGAAAAAAAATTTTTGTATAGTCGCTTATAGTTTAGAACTAGAATTTCTGGTTTTGTAGTACGAATACCATAAAATATACAACAAGAATTACACCATTTTCTTTTTGTTATGTAAATTCATCTTCTTTTTTGCTTCTTGATCTCAAAGAAAATATTATAATTAAACTTTAAAAATATTATAATTGTTGGTGCCATTATTCGTATGTAGGAAATTACATGAATCGCTACTGATTATGGCAATCTAGGGTTTTTCATGTATACATGTTTTTGCAAAAGAATAGTCACTTATTTTGTAGCACGAATACAAGAAATATATCATATACGACTCAAGAAAGTATCCCAAATAAAAGAAAGATTAAGGACTCGAAACGTACATATAAGGAAAATTGAGATATATCCAATGAACATAACCAATAAATTTATTATTATTATTATTATTATTATTATTGTAATTAAACTGAGAAAATGTATAACTGATATTAAAGTTTACTCGTACATGTAATTTGATTGGGACCGGCCACTAGCAAACTTATCTTTTATTAAATTCCCAACTCAATATTATTGATAAAAATGATAGCCCATAACAAACTACAAGTTCAAAACTACAATGACAAAAAAGATTAACGAAAGAAAATGAAGAGTAACCAAAAGCTAGTCCCTGAAGATAGAATCGCAATTCACTATAGAACTAAAGTTAAATATGTCTCATTAAAAACTCTCTAGATAAAAACTAATGGAAAAAAGACGCTATCTATGATCTCACTTGGGAATATTGGCATTCTCAACTCTTTTCGAGATAATCCAAGGAGTTAGAACCCCAATTCTACTTGCAGCAATACGACTAATGGAGAATATAAGGATTGTTGTGCGTTTGTCATAATTTTGACTTTTACTTCTAGCAAAAGGAGAAGTAGAAGCAAAAAAAAAAAAAAAAAAAAACTTAGAAGTTCTAGCTTCTTCAAATAACTATTAAAATGCATCAATATTTGTTCAAAGGACTTTTGAGTATTTCTACCAAACTAACTCACAGCCTCTTTGTCTGAATTTCAGTGGATATTGATTTGTCAAAAATCTTAGAGATCTATAAATAGAGAATTAGGGATCTAATTAACTCTCGTATTCAAGAAAGCAACGTCTAAGCCCTGCCGTTTTCTTTTTTGAGCTACTGGTAATTCACACTTATCTTAATTTACGTGTTTCTGTCTTTTCTTTTTTATTTTTTTGTACCACTTGTCTTTAGTTTTGATTTATCTATGTTTTGGGTTTTACTAATTGATAATAGCACCCTGTGTGATCGAAAGAACAAAATACTGAAGAGATTTGTAGGAAAAACTTTAAAGCTCTAAAGCATGCATATAAATAATATGTTTTATAGCAAATGATATCCTGAATTGATAAGTCGTACGTGCTCCATATATGTGTGTGTATATATATATATGCATATATACATATTATATTTGCATTGATAAGTCATTGGTACGTAACTCCGACAACGAATTCCGGTGTGCGATCGTCCAGTGAGTGACTAAAACTTTTCCTATGACTAAAACACCCATAATTAAAAGTATTTTGACTTGTGACTAATTATATATTAGTCACAAATGTTCTAACTAAAAGTGATATTTAGTCACACAAAAATGTTGTGACTAACACCTCCTCCTCTTCTTCTTCTTCTTCTTTTTTGTTTTTTTGTTTTTTTGTTTTTTTTTTTTTTTTGTAGTGACTCCAGGATATATATATATATATATATATATATTTTTTTTTTTTTTTACTATGGTTTGAACCTTGCTTGGAGTAAGAACGACTGATGATCCAATTTGACACAAAGTGTTTAGAACTAAACTTTCAATTATGTCTAATACAAGATCTTTGTGGGATCACAGATGAAATCTTATGCCCAAATCATTTGTTTGTATAAAATGGAAAGGTTTTTTTTTTTTTTTTTTTTTCACGAATCCATATATTTCCATGAATTATTTTTTTTTTAGCAGCTTGAGACAGTTTACGTATATAAGTATTTTATATATAGCTATCAACTATAATAAGACTTAACTCATTTCCTTAATCCAAATAATAATAAATAAGATCTCTCATGACATACAGGTAATGGTGTTAAGCGAAAGGAAAGATAGCTACATCCCAACTAGTTTGGCACCAAACTATCTAACCTTTAAAAAGTTTATGTACAACTCCAAAGAGCCCGAAAAGAAAAAAAGAACATAAAACTAACATGCCTATCAAAATAAAGTTGTGAAAACCACCGTTAATGGATCTACTCATCCCAAACTGGGAGAGGCCTCGTTAAAACCTTGTCAAGCGAAAACCCAAAAGGGAAAAACACTTGACAAGGAAAAAAGAGTGCATGATCCTGGTGATTTTATCTTGAAAAACTCCGTCATCAAAGATCGATCATCGCCAACTCCGAGTCCATGGTGAATCTTGAGCTCTTCAAATCCTGCTGAAGAATATAGCATCCTGCAATAGAAAAAAAATAACGAATCATTACATATTGCTTAAGAATGAATAGGGAGCTTGAACAAAACTATATACTTAACTACAACAACAACAGAAAAAGTTTAAAAAATCGGTTTAAAACGGAATATCAAACTAAACTTAGAGTTCTGCACATTATGTAATATCTTTTAAACAAGTTTTGAACATTATGTAATATGTTTTTAACTAGTCATTAGCCAAACATTCATTATATATATGCATATTTGTATATGGCATGGTAACAAAATAACTACATATTTGCATTTAGTCATCTCCAGAATCCGTATGATCAAGCAATAAAATGGGCTTAATATTGAAACTAGATAAATATTAGGAAAAAAAATTTTCGTCATGACTAGATAAAGTACTCCAAACCAAAGAAAGATTGATCAGTAGTACGTACGACTAGTACAATAAACATGGACAAAATTAAGGATAAATAGTGAGGCCGATTAACTAACATACCGTCGAGAAACACATATCATGTGTGCAACTGAAGATCGTAGTGTCGAATGATCTTTCCGACGACGACGGTGATATCGTCGACTTTGCCTCCTTGGTGCTCCTTTCCCGCCAGTGCACTCTCTATTGCAAAAGGACTTGCGTAATACTCGTCCATCGAATGACAGTAAGCCTGGTGTGCTATCGTCCACGCCATGTCCTCCGGTGATCTTTCCTTCTCCGCCGCGACGATCTCCTTGATTTCTGACTTATACATGTTGTCCAGCAACCCATCAGTTCCCATCACAACAACATCTCCCTCCATCACCGGCACTTCCATCACCTCACCGCGGTCGGGACGTTCGCATTTCTTGTGGTTCCCCAGCTGAAACGGACAGTTGAATCGTCGTTGCTGGATCGAAGATTTGAATACTAATTCCCCTTTCCTGAACACCATGAAGCCGCTGTCCCCTAAGTTTATCGCACGCAAGACCCCGTCGTTGTGTGTGGCGATACAAGCCGTGGAGGCCCCTTTAAGTTTGTTGTCGGAAAATGCTTGATCTAAAACACTTTTAGGATCAACTGCTGATCCTTCTTTGGCTTCTCTTCGGACTTCTGTGATTGCATTCTTCATTAGTTCCCGGGCATATTCACCGGAGTCGATGCCTCGCTTGGCCCAGCCACCAACGCCGTCGGCGACTCCAATTGTCTGCTCCTCATCGGCGACGAAGTAGGAGTCCTCCCCTAGAGGCTTCCCTTGTTCGTTTTTGGTTATGTAGTAGGCGGAGGAAACCATCTTTAAGCCCTTTTTCTTGATGATTATCTTCATTCTCTTGCTAGGGTTTCTGTTATCATCTTTTGGTTCGGATCCGGCTTCACGCTTGAGATTGCCGCTATGCTTGATCACTATCTTCAAAGGCTTGCGAGGCTTTTCATTGGCTTCTACTAATTCTTCAGCCTTCTTCTTGTTGCTTTTGATAACTATCTTCATGTTTTCGGAACAAACTTTGTTCTCTACAAAGGGAAGATGAAAGAAAAAAGAAAATCAGCAACTAAATCAACAATGAATAGTAATCACATGCATAATTTTACTGTAATTTTATTCTTAACTCCATATATAATTCAAATCCTCCTGTCTTAATTTAAAGATGAAAATATGTCTACAAAATTTAATACGTATTTGCGTACTTGTGGTTGTATCTATTTTCCATGTCAAAAATAATTAAATGCTCTCTGTCCCATGAAGGACTATCCCACTTGTATGTATGTTACTAAAGATATAAATACACATACAAGCACTTCCTTTGTATCATATATTAAGACAAGATTTCATTTTGATTAAAAAAAAAAACTAGACAAGATTTTATTCTCTTGACTTGTATCATTTCTTTTTCTTCTTCTTCTTCTCCTTGTCTTTTTTTTTTTTTTTTTTTTTTTGAAGTTTTATGTCACGAATTATAGGAGACCTTCAACTTGTATAATATGGATTTTAATACAATTAAAAAGTCTACGATTTAATATATTTGCATGCATATGTTCGTGTTCTCTAATATTCCATGTCGAAAACTAATTTCTTTTGATCATTCTAATTTTCCATCTTTTTTATATAAGTTTTCTCTCCCTTTATTTTTATTTTATTTTATTTTTCACATATCGAAGGGAGTGTTACTGATATATTAATCTAATTATATAATTAAAGAGGAATTGATAGGCTGATAAGAGATTTATTATTGAGTGCCATTATTCCTTTAGACGAATTCGGTCTCAAGATTTTAATCTCTCTCACCCTAGAATCTTCACTGTTGAAGTCACACACAGAGCACGGCTTATGAGTTTACGAGATCACTTCATATAATACTTTAGAATATCTAGTCCAAGAAGCAAGAACTTTTGCCTATATATGCATGCTCTGGAAATTTAAAGATTGTCCTATAAATATGACTATATATGTATATATATATATATATATATATACACACACGATTATATTTTGTTCTTTCGATCACACAGGGTTCTATAAATTAGTAGACACAAAATTCAGTACTTAAAAATTAAAGAACAGAGGCCAAAAAAGAAAAAGATAGAAAACACGTAAATTAGAAAGAAAGAAAGAAAGAAAAGAGAGTATTTACCAGGAGCTCAAAACGAAAAAGATCACCGCAAGTGAGGGCTTATTTGCTTTCTTAGTTGAAGAAGAAATAGCTAGATATCCGTATTTCCCTATTTATGCTAATTATAAGTTTGATTCCTAATTAGACTTTTACATATTCAAACTTGAGATCCTTATTTCACTTCGATTCAAACTATTTATTCTCTTGACTTGTGTCATTTCGTTTATTTTATTTTATTTTATTTTCTTTCTTTCTTTTTTTTTTTTTTTTTTTTTTTTACGTTTTATGTCACGTATCATAAGAGACCTCCAACTTGTATTATGGATTTTAATACAATTAAAAAAAAAAGTATTTACCAGCAGCTCAAAACGAAAAGAACCGTAAGTGAGTGCTAATTCGCTTTCTTAATTGAGAAGAGAGAGCTAGATAGTCTTAATTCCCTATTTATACAATTTATAATTAGTTTGATTCTTTGTTGGACTTGTATTTGACTTATATTCAAACTCTTTATTCTCTTGACTTGCGTGCTTTCTTTCTTTCTTTCTTTATTAAAAATGACTTGTGTGCTTTCTTTCTTTCTTTCTTTATTATTATTATTTTTAAGTTATGTTATGATGAATCATAGGAGACCTCCAACTTGTATTATTGTTTTTAACTATACAATAAAAAAAGTCTACGATTTAACATATTTGCTTACGTATGTTTATATATATATATATATATATATATATTCTGTAAAATCCCATGTCGAAAATAAGTGTGTGCAGTTTTTCACAGCTCCTCTCTATCCCATGAGGCTAACCCCACTTGTACATATGTTCTTATTCGAGAAATATTTTACCCATATATAAGCACTTATTTGGATTATCAATCTAAGATTTCATTTCGTCGGAAAAAAAAAATACTAAACAATTATTTTTTGTGCTAGAGAAAAATGTATCAAGGAAGTAAAACGTGTTAAATATATAATTAATAAACAAATCTAAAACTCACTGTAACAAAATATATATCAATTTTACAAAATATGTAGTTTCGACTATTATACACACATATATATACATATCCTTTATTATCCTCTGAAGCAACCGGCCTACAGAATTTTTGTCCCACTAATATAATTAGATATTGTTGAAGACATAGACATAAGAGGTTTATGATCGATCTACGAATTTTTTTTTAATTTTCATTTGATATAAAACAATTTGCATACATATATATATATATATATATATATATATAAGCATGCTTCCGAACTTTAAAGATTGTCCTACATATATGTGTTCGATATTCTGTTCTTTTCAATATCCTATTAATTAAGCATGCATTTGGATGGCTGGTTGAAGTTAAAATAATTAATTGGAGTTAGTTGATTTTACAAAAATTAATTATAATTTTTGTTGAATTTAAAAAATAAAAAATAAAAATTCAGTTGAAAATGTACATATTAGTTGAATATGAAATGCTAGACCAAACAAACCAAAAAAACTTTTTTTTATTTTTAACTTATGCATTTAGAAAAAAACGTTACTATAAATTAAGTAAACACAAATACGGTAACCTTATTTTTACATTGACTTCCAATCTTCAACTCAGATAAACAATTGTTCGATGCTAAGAACTGTGTTCATTTTTCCAGCTATTATCTTTTTATTTCTTTCTTTCTTTGGTGATTACATAATATATAGCTTGTTCAAGAAAGCCATAGCACATATTGCAACCTAAATGATTATTAAAGTACCGAAAACCTCGATAATAATTAGCCTTGATTATATAAATATTGCTCTCTTTTTCTTGCAATCGTAAAATTAAAAAGAAAAATAAAATATAATTCAATTAACATTAAATAAATAAAAAAAACTGAAGAAGAAAATACTTTTGAAATTATATAGGATCAGATAGTCAAATAAAACGTCACACCAAAAAGTGCCTAATGGAAATTGATGGAGATAAAACGAGAGGAGAGGATGTGATATGATAATATTTATAAGAAACGATTACTAGTTCTACTGCTAGTTGGAATATGAAAGTACATTATTTTATAACGAGTGGGAGTTTTAATAGGATTACAATTAGGAGAACTTAAAATTCATATTTAAGAAAAAAAAATTTTGTATAGTCGCTTATAGTTTAGAACTAGAATTTCTGGTTTTGTAGTACGAATACCATAAAATATACAACAAGAATTACACCATTTTCTTTTTGTTATGTAAATTCATCTTCTTTTTTGCTTCTTGATCTCAAAGAAAATATTATAATTAAACTTTAAAAATATTATAATTGTTGTGCCATTATTCGTATGTAGGAAATTACATGAATCGCTACTGATTATGGCAATCTAGGGTTTTTCATGTATACATGTTTTTGCAAAAGAATAGTCACTTATTTTGTAGCACGAATACAAGAAATATATCATATACGACTCAAGAAAGTATCCCAGATAAAAGAAAGATTAAGGACTCAAAACGTACATATAAGGAAAATTGAGATATATCCAATGAACATAACCAATAAATTTATTATTATTATTATTATTATTGTAATTAAACTGAGAAAAGGTATAAGTGATATTAAAGTTTACTTGTACATGTAATTTGATTGGGACCGGCCACTAGCTGTAACTCCCCAACCTACGTAGAGCTGTTACCATACATACTTGAACTTACATAACTGTTTAAACCTACTTGGAAAATCGAGAATAAATTTTTTTTTTCAAACTTACATATAAAAATAGGGTTGCTCGTATGGAAAACTTATCATGCATACATACTGAGATAAAAACATACATATATAATTCTTTCAACTTGTTAGAGTCTTTAAAGTCTCATATTTTTGTACAACTTAACTTATTTTAAAACATATATGTATATTTTAAACTTAGTAAAACTTGCGGAAAATTTTGCGTAGTTGTATCCCACACCGCCCTTCACCCGCCGCATCATCCACCTGGCCCACCAATTAAGCTGCAGGCCTCTTACCTACAGTATGAAATATGCTGATGAGCTTTCGCTTGGCAAGTACAAACATAATCTCACAAAACGTAACAAATATCGTGCAACTATGCATGAATCAATTATGAATCTTTTATGACCAATTATTGACTTGATCTTATTATCTTGCTTAACATGTGGGCCCCTAGTGTATGTACCAAAAGCGCGCATCCTCAGAACGTCAGGGTTTGCAAGGCCCATAACCATTCTGGAAACCTGAACATAACCCTTCACGCATCAACGGAAGGTTGATTATCATTATACCCTCACGCATCAACGAGAGGTTGATAATCATAAACTTGAACTTGAAACATACATGATCCTCCTGCATCAACACGAGGTTGGTACGACACCTTATTTGTCTTGGTTTAGTCTTAGTCTTGTTATATTTCCAAGACTAAGAATCTTTACATGTGATCTTTTTAATCATGATGCACATGAAACTAGACATGGCATAATAATAAATTCATGGCATAATTTGATGTATCATGGCTTAACATGACATCGTATCATAACCTAGCATGACATCGTATAACATGACATGACATAGCATAACTTGGCATAACATAACATAACATGTAATCATGTCATATGCTTGAAAATAGCTTACTATTTGCCATACTGTAGGTGAGGTTTGTACTTACCTCGCTTACTATGTCCGTTAATGTGTCGCTCCAAGTCCGGACACAACAGCAGGTTATCTCCTGCTATAATAAAGGACATAGGTAAAGGTTTAAAAATGTTGGGGATCTAGCCAACACTTATGCATAACCATAGTTATATGTCCCCCTCCAAATATGATATAAGTCTTAGCCCATTCTTAAACTTGGTATCTTGTTGGGCTACATTGGGTAACCCCGGGCTTTGGCCCAGTCCAATAACCTGGGTGTCCTTCCAGATTACCGTTGGTCAATCTAGTCTCCATTTCTTGGGTCCCAAAATTTTTTTTGGCTTTTCTTTGGAAAAACTTAACATTTTAGGTCCTTTTTAATTCAAAAATCCTTTGTTCAACTTTTGAAAAATTATAATTCTTGAGTAGGATTTGTAAAATCATTAAGTGTTGAAAACTGCCCTTGGAACAGCTTTCCACAGTCAAACCATCAGTGTATGTGCAGGAATGTCCTTTTCCTGAACTGTTTTAGAAAATCCTGAGCAGGAATTTCCTGTTTCCTGCACAGTTTTAGAAATCCAATTGTATTTAAAAATCTGGGTCGAATCCGAAAAAGTTTTCTTCATGAAAGTTTTAGATCTTGAAAAATTTTACAACTTTCATGTTTTACTCAAAACCCAGTTCTGCATTTATCCTACTCTTATCCCCTGTTGAACCCACTTGGCCGTGCATGAAATCTGGGCACAGTTAGGCTCAGATTTTTGTAAAAACCGAGGATGTTGGAGCCTTATTTTGCAAAACGGTCTGAGTTACCCACTAGAAAAAACCCTTCTCTACAACTTTTATGTTTTAAGTTTTTCCAGATTCGGCCTCTAAAGGCCTCAAAATCAGATTTCCAGAAAACTGGCTAGTTTTACCTAAACTGGCAGTTTTTATGCTTAGATTCATTTTACGTCCTAATACGCGCACACTACCTCAATCGGCCGCAACCGAGAGCCTATACCAGTCATGCAGCGCTTTCTAACATTCATTCCATCCTCATACATCCATACAATCACATTCAAATCCTTAGGCAGATTTGGGGACATATAACCATGCATAAACCCTAATTTTCATGCAACCAATCACATAAGCATGTATATCTTGAAATTTAAAGCCACCTAAGCACTAATATCAAGAACAACCCTAAAATTTCTAAACTAGGGTAGAAAATTAAATTGAGCTTATGCTCTACAATTTCAACATTGAAACACACTTAAATCTCCAAATTGAAACTTGAATTGAAAAGCCTAGGATCCAAGGAGGCTTACCTTACTCAATTCAAGAGATTTGGCTCAATTTTTCCCTTTTTCCTAGCACCACCACAACCGACCTTCCCTCTAAATGGGTTCCAAAAATTTTTAAACCTTTGCTTGCTGTTTCAATCAAGAAAACTGACTAACCCTTGCACCAATTCTCTTGCTCTACTCTTTTTTTTTTTTTTCTTCCTAGAGTTCGGATTTTTAGAGGAAATGGGTGGAGAAATTTTTGGGCATAGTTTTGCTGATTTTTCCAATTTTTTGAACCAAAAATCCGCCCCCCTTCAACCCCTATTTATAGCTGAAAATTATTTTAATTTTGGATTTATTTTTAATCCAAAATTTGCTTAAATACCCTTGGGACAAGAATTTTTGCACAAAATTTTGCACAAAAGCCCTCCAAGTGGCCGGCTATTAGGTGCTAGGTGTCATCCAAAGGATTTTTCAATTTTTCTTTAATCAAGAATAATGTCATAAATTCAAGATAAGGTGATGTCATCCTTAAGGCATCGTTTGGCCTTTCCTTTATAATGCAGTCAACTTTTATGCTAACACAGATATTTTCAATACTGTTATTAACTAATAACAATATTTTATACTGTATTGTAGTCCAAAATTTATCTGTGTAAAAATGAACTGTATAAAATTTTTCTTATTTCTTGAAACCTTTCTTGCCCTTAATATCCTACTTGGTGTGCTTGATTTTTCTATGGTGGTTTTAAATCTTACTCATGTTACCTTGTCCGTAAAGATGGTTTTCGCAGTATATTTCCTATACTGCTTATCATATCTCAGTACCTTCATCTATTTGACATTTCTGGTCAACCTTTGACTTTTTCGGTCAAACTTTGACCAACATGAAATCATAGAATTTTTCTTCCCTTTTTGCTCTAAGGTCACTTACTTGGCTAAGCAAACTGCTTATTGAGTCTCATAACTAATTGAATGAGAACTCAAATACTTACTGATAAAATTATGAATTTCACATTGAAATTCACAATTTTCATGAAACATCACGAAAAACACATAATACGAACTTAGATTTCTTATGCACGAGGAAATCATGAGTCCGTATAAATTTTTGGTTATTACAATCCACCTCCTTACAAAATTTTCGTCCTTGAAAATTAGAATAATTCTGGGTGGCTTTTCTTCATATCCTCTTCACGTTCCCATGTTGCTTCCTCAATCTCATGATTTTGCCAGAGAACCTTGACTAAAGGTATAACTTTGTGCCTTAGCACCTTTTCTTCTCGTGCCAAAATTCGAACCGGTTTTTCCTCATAAGTCAGATCCTCGTGAACCTCAATGGGTTCATGGCTCAATACATGTAAGGGATCCGAGATGTATTTCTTTAGCATCGACACATGAAATACATTGTGCACATATGCTAATTCTTGGGGCAAAGCCAACTTATAGGCCACATTACCGATTCTTTCGAGTACTTCGAATGGTCCTATGTATCTCGGACTTAGTTTCCCTTTCTTTCCAAATCTCATGACTCCTCTAAACGGAGCAATCTTGAGGAAAACCAAGTCTCCTACTTGGAATTCTAGAGGCCTTCTGCGTTTGTTGGAATAACTCTTTTGTCGACTAAATGCAGTTTCCATCCGTTGACGTATAAGTCTTATGGCCTCAGTGGTTCTCCGTATAAAGTCCGTAGACACAAGTTCTTTCTCTCTTGTCTCGTACAATGGACTGGAGATCTACACCTTCTCCCATAGAGAGCTTCATAAGGAGCCATTCCAATTGAAGCTTGGAAACTGTTGTTGTACGAGAATTCAATCAAAGGAAGCTTCTTATCCCACGTTCCCTTAAAGTCCATCACACATGCTCGTAACATATCTTCTAAAGTCTGAATGGTCCTTTCTGATTGTCCATCCGTCTGTGGGTGAAAAGCTGTACTAAAAGTAAGCTTTGTACCCATGGCTTGATGTACACTTCTCCAAAATTTCGAAGTGAAACGACCATCACGATCTGAGATGATCGATTTTGGAATCCCATGGTAGCGAACGATCTGCGCGATGTACAGGTCCGCTAGCTGCTCCACTAAAAAGCTAAGCTTGATGGCCAAGAAGTGTGCGGATTTCGTCAATCGGTCGAAAATCACCCAAATAGCATCATTGCCGCTGGGAGTTCGGGGTAGACCAATCACGAAATCCATCGTCACTTGATCCCATTTCCATTCTGGGGTGGAAATTTTCTGCAATTCTCCCCCAGGACTTTGGTGTTCAGCCTTCACTTTTTGACACGTAAGACATTACCTAACAAATGTGGCAATGTCATTCTTCATCTTGGACCACCAAAAACTTTCCTTCAAGTCTTTATACATCTTTGTGGCTCCAGGATGAACAGAATACGAAGTCTCATGAGCTTCTCTCATGATTTGCTCCTTCAACTCTCCTTATTAGGAATGCATAGTCTATTTTTCCGATAGAGTATGCCCTCGTCAGATATGTTGAAGTCTGACTCCTTTCCTTCTAAGACTTCGTTCTTCGTCCTAAGCAGTGAGGCATCTCCTTCTTGACGCTCCTTCATGCCATCCAAAATGGTAGGTTGGAAGGTTAGGATAGCTAAACCTCCCGTAATAAGCTCTATTCCAGCTTCTACTAGCTCCTTTTGAAGGGGCTTGATCAATGACTGAATTGATCTCAATGAGGAAAATGACTTCCGACTAAGAGCATCGGCTACTTTATTCGCTTTTCCAGGATGATAATGGATGTCTACGTCATAATCCTTCACTAATTCGAGCCATCTTCTTTGTCTCATATTAAGCTCCTTCTGTGTGAAGATATACTTCAAACTTTGATGATCCGTATAGACTTCACACTTAGTGCCGTAAAGATAGTGTCTCCAAATTTTAAGTGCGAATACTACCGCCGTAAGTTCCAAGTCATGCGTCGGATAGTTTTTCTCATGATCCTTAAGCTGTCGGAAAGCATACGCGATCACTTTTCCATTTTGCATGAGGACGGCACCCAATCCTATCTTGAAAGCATCGCTATATATCATGAAGTTCCCTTCTTCAACCACTGGAATCGTAAGAATTGGAGCACTAGTCAGCTTACTTTTTAGCTCCTGAAAGTGTTCTTCACACTTAGCAGTCCATTCGTACTTCTTTCCTTTTCGCGTAAATGCGGTAAGCGGCGCTGTGATATTAGCAAATCCCTCAACGAAACGTCGGTAGTAGCCTGCTAAGCCAAGGAAACTACGTACTTCGGTGACGTTTTTCGGAGCTAGTCATTTACTTACGGCTTCAATCTTGGATGGATCTACCGATGTGCCTTCCTTGGAAACCACATGTCCTAAGAAATGGACCTTCTCCAACCAAAATTCACACTTGGTGAATTTAGCATAAAGCTGGTTTTGTTTTAGAAACCGTAAGGCAATCCTTAGATGCTCCTCATGCTCCTCCTTAGATTTTGAATAAATCAAGATATCATCTATAAAGACGATAACAAACTTATCCAAGTAGTCCTTGAATACTCGATTCATCAGGTCCATAAAGGCAGCTGGAGCATTTGTCAATCAAAATGGCATAACGAGGAACTCGTAATGTCCATATCAAGTTCGAAAGGTCGTCTTGGGAATGTCTCCTTGCCTTATTCGAAGCTGATGATATCCCGATCGCAGGTCAATTTTCGAAAATATTGAAGCTCCTTTCAATTGATCGAACAAATCGTCGATCCTGGGTAATGGATACTTATTCTTAATGGTAATCTTGTTCAATTCCCGATAGTCAATGCACATCCTAAAAGTGCTATCCTTCTTTTTAACGAATAAAACTCGGGCTCCCCATGGTAAATTGCTCTGACGGATGAATCCTCGATCCAGGAGCTCTTGCAACTGAAGTTGCAATTCCTTAAGTTCGGCGGGGGCCATCCTATATGGTGCCTTGGATACTGATGCCGATCCAGGGAGCAATTCAATTTCAAAAGAGATCTCTCGCTCCGGTGGTAATCCTGGCAAGTCTTCAGGAAAAACTTCGATAAAATCCTTGACTATCGGTACTTCTTCCGGCCTGCTCTTAGTTTCTTACGCCTTATCCACTATGTTGGCTAAAAATCTCATACATCCTTCTGCCAACAACTTCTTAGCCTTTAGCGCAGAAATGAGCATTTTCGGCTGTTTCGGAGTCGATCCTCTAAAAATGAACTCCTCGCCTCCAATTGGCTTGAACGTGACAACACGACGTTGGCAGTCTATAACCGCATTGTATTCCCCAAGAAATCCATACCCAATATGACATCGTAGTCATATAGGTCAATGACAATCAAGTTGACATACATTTCCCTACCACATATAATTATTGGAACATGACGTATCCAATAATCAGACAACAAAATTTCCCCGGAGGGTAATGCAGTTCTGAAAGTTCTATCGATCCTATCACTTCCTCTACCTAGTTTCTTAGCAAACTTAGGTGATGTAAATGAATGCGTAGCTCCAAAATCAATTAACACATAAGCATCTTGTTGGGCAAAAGGAAGCTGACCTGTCACCACTGTGGATAGTCCAGCTTGAACATCCTCCTTCGTATAGGCATAAATGTGTCCTTGAGTTTCTGGAGCTTCAAGTCTGTCTTAGGAGATTTCGGGTCCTTCGAGCTTCATCTGTGCTGCATGAAGCTGATACCCCTGACTCCTTTGTTGGTGCTGCAGACTCTGAAAATTAGCATTGCAGTCCTTAGCATAGTGGCCTTCCTTACCACACAGAAGCAACGATTAGTTCCAGCACGGCAATCTCCCAAGTGCTTCTTCCCACATTTCTGACAAGTGGGATTTATGTAGCTATCAGGGCATTCCTCTTCTGGGGAAAATTTTGTTGATTCCCCTGTCCCCTCCATTCCACTTCCTCTTCTATTGATTATTGTCGTACTGCTTGTTGTTGCTGTGCTGACCAAAAGATCCTCCTTGCCCTTTCTGCTGCGGAGGTTGGCTTGGTCTTGCCTGAATCTGCTTAACTTGGGCCTTCTCTTCTTTCTTTTCCTTAAAAAACTTAACCCGTTGTTCTTTATTCTGACCTACCCAATACTCAGCTTGAATCGCCCGGCTGACACATTCAGCAATGGTGGTTCGTGGGTAAGGGCCACTGTTAATCACTACAGCCAAATCCGAGCGGAACATCCTCATCATCCATCTTACTTTGTCCCTCTCGGAGCTGATAGGTGAGGACAAAGACGTGCTAGTTGCTCAAACTTTTTCACCGCCTCAGCTACCGATAGATTACCCTGACGAAAATTATTAAATTCGTCTTGTTGAGCTTCCATAACGTCGTGTTGAAGTATTTTTCCTTAAATTCCTCAACAAAGTCCTCCCAAGCATTTGTGTAACATCTCGCCTGATCTGGACTGTTTCCCACCAGAGGCGAGCATCTTTCCTTAGCATAAAGGATGCACAGAGAACTTTCTCTTGATCATCGAGCCTGAGAAAGTTCAGGATAACCTGGAGGTCAATCAACCAATTGTCGGCCTCAATTGGGTTTGTTGAACCTTCAAATTCTGGTGCCTTCATGCGCTGAAATCTGTCATATAATTGTTCCGGAGTTCGAACCATAGGTGCTGGCGGAACAGCCAAAGGCACACAGGCACTTCAGGAGCTATGGGGTTTTCTGGAATCACCGGGTTAGCATTAGGAATTTCCGGTGCAGCAGGCTGATTCACAGGTGCTGGTGGTATTCCGGTATCAGGAGGTCCCTGATTCTGTTGAGCCAATTGAGCTCTAAGCCACCTATCTCTTGTTGTTGGGCTAACATCATCTGTCTTAACTCATCATTTGGGCCGCAAGATCAACGTCTTGGGTCTGTGCCATTCTACGCTTTGGTGCATGGTTCTACACAGAAAACTTATAAAATCATGTCTTTTATAGAACCATAATCTTAATTCCATATCATAACATAATCATGGAACATATCTGAATCCATCATAATCTTGTTCATATCTGCTTCATAACATAAATACATAAGTATAACATTTAGGAAGTGTAAAACTTTCCCATCATGTTCATACGTCACTTAATTGCCACCACCAAGCGAAGGCACCACCAACATCATTCTATCCAATATTGTTCTTATGCGGCAGAGTTCCACAACTACAACATATAACTTCCATAACGCGATCTAATTCCATAGTGCGAGAAGTTCCCAACGTGACCATTGACGAGAGATGCTTACTACGCACGCAAGATTTAACTAATTTAAGCGTAAGAAAAATAACTTAACTTACTTGGGCCGTGGCGGAAATGATGTGAGGCAAAGTGAAGTAGGCTGGCAGGATACCGCTCTGATACAAACTTGTAACGCCCCAACCTACGTAGGGCTTTACCATACATACTTGAACT
>CM046369.1:18382159-18416555 GCA_025413025.1 Ficus hispida
AAAAGGAATAACCAAGGGCAACGAGAGGGACAAGAATAATTACCCCCAGTGCGACAAGTGTGGTAAAAAGCATCCGGGTGTCTGCCGTCAGGGGACCAACACTTGCTATGTCTGTGGCAAGGAAGGGCACTATGCGAGAAGCTGTCCTCAGAACGCACAGCAGCAGTACCAGCCCTATCCGAACAGAACCCCCAAAACCAGCAATTACATGCAGTCCAGGCTGCACTCGAAGGTCCATCGATTGCCAGGGTAGATTGGAGGCACCCGAGCCACGGCCAGGATCTATGCTTATACAAGGGGAGATGCAGAAGCGGGCACCTCCAACGTGGTGACAGGTCAGCTTTCTATCGCCACCTATGATGTAATTGCCTATTTGATTCTGGCGCTACCCACTCGTTCATATCGATGGAGTTCGCTCAGAAGCTACGCAGAGTCGGGAGTAGAGTAGAGCAAACCTTTTCTGCATCTTTGCCATCGGGAGAAGTTTTGTGGTCCAGCTTTTGGATCCGAAATGTTCCTAGTAGGATCAATGGCAGAGAATTACTCGCAGATCTCATCGCAATCAGGTTGCAAGATTTCGATGTGATCTTGGGGATGGACTTCTTAGGCCGTCACAACGCAAGGATCGACTGTCGAAAGCGTAACGTCACGTTCAGCCCCTGCGACGATGAGGATTTCAGTTTTCAAGGACAGTCCCGACGTTCCACCACAAAGCTCATCTCCACAATGAAAGCTTGGAAAATGATAGCCAATGGATGCCAGGGTTATTTGGCTAATTTGGTGGACAAGGAGCAAGAAGAATTGACACCGGAAGGAGTTCCTATTATTAGGAATTATCTGGACATCTTTCCACAGGATCTACCCGGACTTCCACCGGAGCGTGAGATTTCCTTCGAGATCGAGTTGCTACCCGGAGCTGCACCAGTGTCAAAAGCGCCGTACAGAATGGCACCAGCCGAGCTAAGAGAACTCCAAGTACAGTTGCAGGAGTTACTCGACAGAGGATTCATCCGACCAAGCCACTCTCCATGGGGAGCACCTGTCCTGTTCGTTAAAAAGAAGGACGGATCGTTGCGCATGTGCATCGACTACAGAGAATTGAACAAGCTGACGATCAAAACAAATACCCACTGCCCAGGATCGACGATTTGTTCGACCAGCTTAGAGGAGCAGAAGTGTTCTCCAAAGTGGACTTGCGATCAGGTTATCACCAACTTCGAATCAAGGAGTCGGATGTGTTCAAGACAGCTTTCAGGACGCGCTATGGGCATTACGAGTTTTTAGTAATGCCATTCGGATTGACAAACGCCCCAGCTGCATTCATGGATCTCATGAACCGAATTTTCAAGGAATACTTGGACAAATTTGTCATAGTTTTCATCGACGACATTTTGATCTACTCAAGATCCAAAGAGGAGCACGAGCAGCACCTCAGACTGGTAATGGAAATGTTAAGGCGACATCAGCTATACGCCAAATTCACGAAGTGTGAATTTTGGCTGGATAAGGTTCACTTTTTGGGGCATGTAGTATCAAAAGAGGGAGTTTCCGTAGATCCAGTGAAGATTGAAGCGGTTAGCTCATGGCCGACCCCCAGAAACGTTACTGAGATAAGAAGCTTCCTAGGGCTCGCTGGATACTATCGACGCTTCGTAGAGGGATTCTCCAGGATAGCAGCACCCCTCACGACCCTCACCAGGAAGGACCAAAAGTACGAATGGACTCCAAAGTGCGAGGAAAACTTCCAGAAGCTGAAGAGAAAGTTGACAAGTGCCCCGGTGCTCATCATTCCTAATGTTGATGCGGGAAATTTCGTAATCTACAGTGACGCTTCTAAGATTGGATTAGGAGCCGTTCTGATGCAGGACGGAAAGGTGGTAGCTTATGCATCAAGACAGCTGAAAAATCATGAACAGAATTATCCTACGCACGATTTGGAGCTAGCAGCTGTGGTCTTCGCACTTAAGATATGGAGACATTATCTGTATGGAAACAAATGCGAGATCTACACAGATCACCAGAGCCTCAAGTATATTTTTACTCAAAAGGAGCTGAATATGAGGCAGAGAAGATGGCTGGAGTTAGTAAAGGATTATGACTGCGAAATCCTTTACCACCCTGGAAAGGCCAACAGGGTAGCCGATGCGCTGAGTAGGAGATCGGTAGGCACACTGATGTCCATTGAAGCACTTCCCAAGGCATTGCAGAAAGAGATCAGTAATTATCAACTGGAAATAATCACCGGGAGATTGGATTCACTGACTCTTCACTCAGATTTGCTGGATAGAATCAAGGCGTATCAGGGAGAAGATTCCTCGTTGAGAAAGGCGCGGCTTGCTGATCAGGACAACAAAGATTTTACGACTTCTGCAGACGGAATAATCCAGTTTAAGAGACGGATTTGGATTCCAAAAGTGAAGGATTTAAAGGAAGAAATCCTAAAGGAGGCACACCAGACGCCATACTCTGTACATCCCGGAGCTACCAAGATGTACAAGGACCTCAAGGAGACATACTGGTGGCCCAACATGAAGAATGACGTGGCAGAATTCGTATCAACTTGCTTAACTTGTCAGAAAGTTAAGGCAGAGCACCGACATCCCGGAGGCGAACTACAGAAAATTGAACTCCCAGAATGGAAATGGGAGCAAATTACGATGGATTTCGTAGTAGGATTGCCAAGGACGACAAGTGGGAATGATACGATTTGGGTCATTGTCGACAGATTGACCAAATCAGCCCATTTTATCGCCATCAAAGCCACCTTTTCAGTAGAAAAATTGGCCAAACTCTACGTAAATCAAGTCGTCAAGTTGCACGGAGTGCCAAGATCGATCATATCCGACCGTGATGGGCGTTTTACTTCGCGTTTCTGGACCAGTGTTCATATGGCAATGGGGTCGAGATTGAAGTTCAGCACTGCATTTCACCCTCAAACCGATGGTCAATCGGAAAGAACTATCCAGACACTTGAAGATATGCTGCGATCGTGTGTCTTGGACTTCAAAGGAAATTGGGATCAGAAGCTTCCGTTGATTGAATTCTCGTACAACAACAGCTATCACTCTTCGATTGACATGGCACCGTTCGAAGCATTGTATGGGAGAAAGTGCAGATCGCCAATTAATTGGCAAGAAGTCGGCCAGAAGCAGCTACAAAAGACAGACTTCATCAGGAAGACCTCCGAGGATATCCAGAAAATCAAACGAAGGCTCGACATTGCTTTCAGTCGTCAGAAAAGTTACGCTGATAAGCGTCGCAGACCTTTGGAATTTCAAGTTGGGGACGCAGTCTTCATAAAGATTGCTCCGATGAAGGGAGTAATGAGGTTCGGTAAGAAAGGAAAGTTGAGCCCGCGCTACACAGGACCGTTCGAGATCTTAGAAAGGGTTGGAAAGGTCGCGTACAGACTCGCTTTACCGCCAGAGCTATCAGCAGTGCACGACGTTTTCCACGTTTCGATGCTCAAAAAGTATATCTCAGACCCTTCCCACATACTTCATCAGGAGCCGGTAGAGGTTCAGACCGATATGACATACGAGGAGAAGCCTGTCAGAATCCTCGATAGGGAAGATAAGGTCCTGAGGAACCGAACGATTCCTATGGTCAAGGTTTTGTGGAAGAATCATGCCGTTGAAGAAGCGACATGGGAAGTCGAGAACGACATGAAAAGAAACTACCCCGAATTGTTCTGATTTTCGAGGACGAAAATTTTTAAGGGGGGTAGATTGTAACACCCGAATTTCTTCGATTCATATTTTATAGAAATTTCGTGTAAATGTTTACCGTAATCGGTATTTCATGAGGAAGTTCGTTTTAGAACTTAAATTGTTTAATGAGTTCTTAAGATTTATTAAGACTCAAAAACAAATTGCATGAACTCGCAAAAGACCTTTATGAGTGAAGGAGGTCGTATTTGCACATTTCAAGACAAGTCGACGTTGACCATTAAGTCGGTTAGACCGAAACGGTCGAAAATGTCAAACAAGAATATTTTTTTTTTTAAGATCACAGTATAAGTGAAATTACTGCTAAAAACTCATTTCGTGATCAAGATGAGTTTTAATAAGAATTGAAATCACCTTAGAAAAATCAAGCATACTAAGCTAGAGTTCAGGGCGAAAGGATTCGGAAAATTATGAGAAAAGATTTTTTCGAACGAGTTTTTCACAGATCGAAAATTTTAATGCAATATAATTTTCGATACTGAGTATTTAAGTAACTCAGTGTTAAAATTTATTGCAATGTGTTGAAATTACACAATTTTTCAAAAAGATTGAACCAAACAAGCCTTTAAGCTTAATTTTAGCACAATTAAGCTAAGTTAGGATTTAATCCTCCACACACATAGACCAATGAGCTTGTGACACCTCATCTATGAGTTGTCAACCACTCTCCCATTTTCTCCCCATAGCAGCCGGCCACCCAAGTCCTTGTGAGCAATAGCTTGCAAAAATTGGAGGACCAATTAGCAAGTTTTGAACCAAATTTGCCTTGGAAAAGAAAGCCTAGGATTTTCCCTAGCTAGAGACACTATTTGTAGGGATTTCAAACCCCAAAGTTCAGCAGCCCTTAACCCCATGTTCAGCCATACCATTCGGCATTTCACTCCAAGAAATCCGAAAAAGAGAGAGAGAGAGAGAGAGAGAGAGAGAGAGAGCTAAGAAAAACCAAGAAAGATCAAGCCAAAAAAGTGGTGAAGAACCTCCCTAAAGCCTCGGTTTTTTTGTGAGTTCAAAGGTAAGATTTTTGGGCATTTTTCTTCTCTTTTCTAAGGTTGGTTGGGAGAGGAAGTTAACAAAATTTTTGTGACCATTTTTGAGGTCCAAACCGTGCACATTGGAGACAAAAATTTCAACTAGGATCAAGCTAGTGTCACCCGGATTTTTTGAGGTAAAATCCGAATCTTACTCTAGTTCTTGGTTCAAATTTTTAGTTCATTTTCTCAAGGGTTTTACTATGTATTTCAAGCACAAAATTTGTAAGAGCTTGAGCTCATAATTTTCGGTTTTGGCCCTAAATAGCTTAGGTTATATTTTTATGCTTGATTTAGGTTTTTGAGGTGATTATTTTGCATGTTTGGTTGGAGTAATGCTCTATGATTTTTGTGTGCTAGAGATGCATGCTAGGGTTTATATTTAAGGGTTTCATGTCTCTATTATGTTTATCAAATTTTTAGATGCATGTTCTAGGGTTTGTATGATGTTTGGTTGAGTTTTGTTGAATGTGTGTTTTTCTCTCCAAAACCGTGGACCAAAGGGAGGTCTCGGCCTTGAGTTGGATCCGAAATCACGGGATTTAAAATTTTATGTGTATGAGGGACGTTAGAAGACGTGCATGTGTTATTAGGTCCCGCATTGGGCGGTCGAGCTAGAGCAACGTATAGGGACGTAAAATTTGGACTAACACCAAAACTGCTCTCGGGTCCAACACCCGGCAGCTCGGAAAAGTAGGATTTACAGGTCCTTAGAGGCCGAATGGGTAAAAACTTAAAACACGAAAGTTGTTCGTTAGGGTATTTCCTAGGGGGCGGCGTGGACAGATTTTAAAAATAAGGCTTCGATGGCCTTTTTTTGAAGAAAAACCGAGAACTGGTCAGGGTGACCAGGTTCCAACGATTCACATGTGTTCAAACAAAAACTGGTATTAACTGAGCCAGAATCAGAAAATGTTCAAAACATGAAAGTTTTAGATCTTTTTGATAGCTATAACTTTCATGAAGAAAGTGTTTCCAAATTCGTTTTACATTTTAAGTTATGAATTTTCAAACAAAATCCGCGCAGTGAGCAAAATCTCATGCACGGGATTTTCTAGACAATGACTAGGAAAAAACGTTTTCTAACTTGCAATTCATTTTCAAACCCGAAAACCGTTCCAAAGGCGGTTTTCGATCCCCAAACGTTTTATAGAAATATTTTCAAGTATTTTGTAATTTTCAAGACAAGTTTGGGTGCTATTCACCAAACTTACGTAAATAAACAAGAAAAATGACATCTTAAACAAGTTCAAGGTTTTCAAGATTAAAATGAAAAAGATACTGCGTTAGTAGCCGAAAAATTATTTCGAGTTACTAGGGCCTTGCCCAAGCCCAGAATTAACTATACGGATTGAGGTTTAAGTTAAGATTATAATCCTCTACATGAACCCTTAATTAACATTTCCGTTGTGGGTTACGCTGTGTGACCCCTTCGCTTATGTTAGAAGAGGGTCTTATAACTGAAAAATATTTATGTTGGTTTAATCCGACATTAAGCGATCTTAGAATAGAGACCTCACGTGTAAACGTCCATGGGCAGGAGGTGATCTGCGAGCGTGCTCGGGAAAGGAAAGTCGATCACGCGAACAACAAAGATAAAGTAAGTACAACGCCGCCTACAGCATAGGCTAAAGTTGTATGTTTTCTTAACATGTTTGCTTTACACTGTTTAAGTGTTATTTGATGATTTGCTCGATGGTTGCAATATGTTTACTGTACGATGAATGTTTAAGTATTGTTATCATGCTTACGTGAAAAGGTACGACTGTCTATGCATTGATAAAACATGAGATTAGGAGACATCATATAAGTATGCTCACTAATCTACCAAGTGAAAAGATGTCAAGAAAGACTTACAAACAGAATGTTTGAGAAAAGGCCACAAGAGCCAGTGTTGTGCCCCCTGATGACGATCGGGTCGAAAGCTTAGGTAAGTTCCTTAAGCTGCGCGCCGGGTACATACACATCAAGTTAACGGGCCCACAAGTAAAAATCAACAAGATAAAGTGTGATACAAGAAAGCAAGCATAATTGGACATAAACGGTTCATGCATTTCACGACAGAATTTCATGTTTAAGATGAAATGATGCTATGTTTATGTTTTCATGTTTAAGATGATACGATGCTATGTTTATGATTTCATGAAAAAGGTCATGTATGTTTCGTGTATTTGGTTTGCGGTATAGGAGTTGTACTTGCTGAGCTTTCGCTCATTGTTTGAAGTTTATGCTGTAGGTAAACAGCCTGTCTTGAATTGACTGCATGGTGGCGGGTAAAGCCGGTGGCGGTGAAATGATGAACGGGTTGGGATTCACAACTCAAAAAGGAATTAATCAATATACCTATTTTGAGAAAACAAACAGTTATTTTATTTGTGTATGAGTGTATGTAAATATTTTCTAAGTATAATGCTTCCGCTATAAAAAAAAAAAAAAAAAAAATCCCCACTATTTTCATGATGAAAAATGGGATAAAACAAGTTAAAGTTCAAGTAAGTTAAGTAAGTTAAGTCAAGTAGTAACGGCCTGTGCAAGGCGGGTCATCACACCCACTCTCTCTCTATATATGCACACACACATATAACTCCACAAAGCCCAATTCCAGTATTCTATATAAACCTTCCTTTCTCGATCATAGCTTCATATACATACTTAATATTCCTATTTTGTAGTACTAATTTGACTTGTAGAGACTTAAACACACACACACACACACACACACACACATATATCAATAAGATTATGGCTCGCTCAATGTGCTTGCTATTGTTTATGATCATCCTGTTTGGCTTAGTAATAAGCGACATGCCGTCTTCTGACGCCAGCAGGGTTTTGATGAGGGCTGATCAAAAGAAACATGTCGTCTTTCCTTATTTGAACGACATGAATTCAGTTGAAGTGGAGCTTCCTGTTGTGATAAAAAACGACAAGCGCTTGGCAGTTAGTCTCGCGGAGGTTGAGGTAGAACTTTCGACGTCTGTCCCAAGTCCTGGAATCGGCAACTAGCGACCTATAGGCACACAGATCATGATGTAATCTTGATGGAAATCTTATCTTTCTATCGATCTATCTTATACAGAAATAAAACATACATTTAGATATGAAGAATATTATACATTTATTTTGAAGTAGAAGAGATAGTTTATTGTATGACACTTCTTATTTTTATTTAATAAACAACTTAATGTATTTCTGCTGCTTAAGCAATATAAAAGTACTCTCTCTCTCTCTCATTAGTATAGTACTTCATGAGTTGGCCGTGACAGTACTGTGTCTTATTTTCCAACAACATAAAGAGGGCTCGCCAAATCTAGCATCAGATAAAACTTTTTTAGTTCAATTTTTTGGGATTGTAGATGGCCTTTTTTTAAAGGAAGTCTTTTAATAAATTGTCGAAGTTTTGTAATATTAGAAAACCGATCGTTTTTAAAAAATAGTAAATCAATTAATTACAGATTTATCATGATTAATCAGTGATTGATCAATATTAATATGTATTTTTTATTAATTGATTGTAATTAATCAATAATTGATTATTTGGTCAATTATTGATTAATGATCATTTTTCTAAATAAAAAAATATCCTGACCATTTATTTGAATAAGTGTTTAAAAGTTGTATATTTACCTAAAATTTCATTTAAAAAAAATTCTTTTTAGTTCATTTTCTTTTCCTAGTCTGGGTTTTTCCACTGGATTTTATAGAGGAAGGTTTTTAAGGAGGCCTCCTATACAATGAGGAATATGTATTTTTCACTAATTCATTGTGGCCTTGTTTAAGAAAATTAGAAAAAAGGCCCTTCAAAAAAAAATTTTTGAATTGGTCAATCACTGATAAGTGATAGATTAATATTAATATGCACGTATATTTCACTAATTGACTGTGATTTGTAATTGATTAACTATAATTACTGATTAACGGCTATTTTTCTATATAAAATTTTTTGCCCATTTGTGCAAATAAGAGTTTTAAAAATTGTCTATTTACCTAATTTTTCCCTTTTTTTTAAAGGGAGAATGAAGGAAGTAGGCTAAAAACCTCTAGTAATAAAAAATAAATAGTATGAAACATTTTAGGTGATGGTAACTAACATATTCACGATAAATGATTTATTGACAAATCATTATTATTTGCTATAAAATTATGAAAAAAATTTCTTGTAAATAAAATATTTGCCGTAAATATCATATCTATATCTATGATAAATAATTTATTTATGAAATATATTTATAATAAAATTAAAATTCTCGTAAAAAAAATTATTATAAATATGCTATTTACTTTAAACATTTTTAAAATGACTTATTTATTGTAATTTCTATTTCTGAAATCTTTTCAGTTCATCTTTTTTTTTTTTTTTTTCCTTATTTTCCCCCCTTACTTTGGGTTTTTCCACTGGATTCTAAAGAATTAGGTTTTTCAGTAGGCTTTCCACTAGCAAGAGTAGATCGTAATCTGGTAGTGAAACTGGATATGGAGATTAATTAACCTTATTCGTACTTCTTTACGTGACTTCTTTCTGCTTTTGCTGTAATTTAGGATTTATATCTGTAGCTTGAATATTTGCCCCTATTTGAAAGATGCGTTTTGGCTTTGTTATTATTATTCTTATTTTTTTTACCTTGTACTTTTTAATAATATTTGAGTGAGGATTTAATGAAGAATTAGAAAAATAATTGATACCAAACTAATCGGGACATACAAATTTTCTTTCACATTGGAGGGAAATGAATTTAGCAGTTCTCTGTATATATATAGTGAAAATATCTCATTTTCTTTATATAAAAGGAAAAATTTTAAAAATTTCTCATATAGATTGCCATTAATGTCAATATGCCCCATGAACTATTAAATATACTTATTATATCTCTTAAACTTTAACATGTGTGTCAAAATGCCCAATTCATTTTGCTTCAGTTAAAATTTTAGATAGAATTGCCGACTTGACAAGGTAGTTGTACTTATGAGGCTCCTCTGGCACTACAGCATAAGAGGTGGCCCCTTATGTGGCTGCTCACTTGGATTACAATAGGACTCACTAAATAATTAAACTTTTTATTTTATTTTTCTTCTTGCTTCTCTCTCTTGAAACCCAGATATGCAAAACTTATTTTTACCTACCAAAAAATAAAAAAATTTAAAAAAAAATCCTACCTTTAACGTTTAGTTCTCCTGCTCCTTGACCCCATCGGAGGTAGCGTGGAAGCTTAATTTGCGTAGTGCAGAGGCTCTGGCTGTGAGCTTCTACTCAATTTTTGTTTTGAGCATTTTCTGGGTTTGTTTTAAAAATTATGCCAAAAATTGAGAAATTTAATTTCTAACAAACTCCGAATTGCAAGCATTGAAAAACGCAGAAACAATTTGGTTTAAAAAATAAATAAAAGAGAAATAAACTTCACACTCAACCTCAAGAGAAGAATCGGGGACCATAGTTGTGGAACAATAAGGACTGCAAGAGTCCTAATCATGGATTCAGATACTTTGTGGAGTCCTAATAATCAAATACTAATTTGTTAGACTATTTTTTGGGACTCCATCTTCCATGCCGGAGATGATGACCGGTGGAAAAATTCTTCGGTCTGCATTTTTTCTAGCTCTAAGTTGAAATGAACAAGGACATAACAGAAAAAAGAGGGTTCTTTTTTACTTTTTATGGGCTGCACGAGAGGAAGAAAGAAAAAAAGATTAAAAAAAAGGGGTAAATTGTTTGATTGATTTCTGAAGTGGAGCTTCCTTTCTCGATCATAGCTTCATATACATACTTAATATTCCTATTTTGTAGTACTAATTTGACTTGTAGAGACTTAAACACACACACACACACACACATTTATAATACACACACACACATATATCAATAAGATTATGGCTCGCTCAATGTGCTTGCTATTGTTTATGATCGTCCTGTTTGGCTTAGTAATAAGCGACATGCCGTCTTCTGAAGCCAGCAGGGTTTTGATGAGGGCTGATCAAAAGAAACATGTCGTCTTTCCTTATTTGAACGACATGAATTCAGTTGAAGTGGAGCTTCCTGTTGTGATAAAAAACGACAAGCGCTTGGCAGTTAGTCTCGCGGAGGTTGAGGTAGAACTTTCGACGTCTGTCCCAAGTCCTGGAATCGGCAACTAGCGACCTATAGGCACACAGATCATGATGTAATCTTGATGGAAATTTTATCTTTCTATCGATCTATCTTATACAGAAATAAAACATACATTTAGATATGAAGAATATTATACATTTATTTTGAAGTAGAAGAGATATTTTATTGTATGACACTTCTTATTTTTATTTAATAAACAACTTAATGTATTTCTGCTGCTTAAGCAATATAAAAGTACTCTCTCTCTCTCATTAGTATAGTACTTCATGAGTTGGCCGTGACAGTACTGTGTCTTATTTTCCAACAACATAAAGAGGGCTCGCCAAATCTAGCATCAGATAAAACTTTTTTAGTTCAATTTTTTGGGATTGTAGATGGCCTTTTTTTAAAGCAAGTCTTTTAATAAATTGTCGAAGTTTTGTAATATTAGAAAAAACGATCGTTTTTTAAAAAATAGTGAATCAATCAATTATTGATTTATCATGATTGATAAGTGATTGACCAATATTAATATGTATTTTTTACTAATTGATTGTGATTAACCAGTAATTAATTATTTGGCCAATTATTGATTAATGATAATTTTTCTAAATTAAAAAAAATTTCCGATCATTTATTTAAATAAGTGTTTAAAATTTGTGTATTTACCTAAAATTTCATTTTAAATAAAATCTTTATTTCATTTTCTTTTCCTAGTCTGGGTTTTTCCACTGGATTTTATAGAGGAAGGTGTTTAAGGAGGCCTCCTATACAAGGAGGAATATGTATTTTTCACTAATTCATTGTGGCCTTGTTTAAGAAAATTAGAAAAAAAAGGCCGTTCAACAAAAAAAAAATTGTGAATTAGTCGATCACTGATTGATAATAGTTAATAAGTGATTGATTAATGTTAATATGTACGTATATTTCACTAATTGACTGTGATTTGTAATTGATTAATTACAATCACTGATTAACAGTCATTTTTCTAAATAAAATTTTTTGCCCATTTGTGTAAATAAGAGTTTTAAAAATTGTCTATTTACCTAATTTTTCCTTCTTTTTTTTTGAAAGGGAGAATGAAGGAAGTAGGCCTAAAACCTCTAGTAATAAAAAATAAATAGTATAAAACGTTTTAGGTGATGGTAAATAACATATTCACGATAAATGATTTATTGACAAATCATTATTTCCTATAAAATTATGAAAAAAAATTTCTTGTAAATAAAATATTTGCTGTAAATATCATATCTATGATAAATAATTAATTTATGAAGTATGTTTATAATAAAATTAAAATTCTCGTAAAAAAAATTTACTATAAATATGCTATTTACTTTAATCATTTTTAAAATGACTTATTTATTGTAATTTCTATTTCTGAAATCTTTTCAGTTCATCTTTTTTTTTTTTTTTTTCCTTATTTTCCCCCCTTACTTTGGGTTTTTCCACTGGATTCTAAAGAATTAGGTTTTTCAGTAGGCTTTCCACTAGCAAGAGTAGATCGTAATCTGGTAGTGAAACTGGATATGGAGATTAATTAACCTTATTCGTACTTCTTTACGTGACTTCTTTCTGCTTTTGCTGTAATTTAGGATTTATATCTGTAGCTTGAATATTTGCCCCTATTTGAAAGATGCGTTTTGGCTTTGTTATTATTATTCTTATTTTTTTTACCTTGTACTTTTTAATAATATTTGAGTGAGGATTTAATGAAGAATTAGAAAAATAATTGATACCAAACTAATCGGGACATACAAATTTTCTTTCACATTGGAGGGAAATGAATTTAGCAGTTCTCTGTATATATATAGTGAAAATATCTCATTTTCTTTATATAAAAGGAAAAATTTTAAAAATTTCTCATATAGATTGCCATTAATGTCAATATGCCCCATGAACTATTAAATATACTTATTATATCTCTTAAACTTTAACATGTGTGTCAAAATGCCCAATTCATTTTGCTTCAGTTAAAATTTTAGATAGAATTGCCGACTTGACAAGGTAGTTGTACTTATGAGGCTCCTCTGGCACTACAGCATAAGAGGTGGCCCCTTATGTGGCTGCTCACTTGGATTACAATAGGACTCACTAAATAATTAAACTTTTTATTTTATTTTTCTTCTTGCTTCTCTCTCTTGAAACCCAGATATGCAAAACTTATTTTTACCTACCAAAAAATAAAAAAATTTAAAAAAAAATCCTACCTTTAACGTTTAGTTCTCCTGCTCCTTGACCCCATCGGAGGTAGCGTGGAAGCTTAATTTGCGTAGTGCAGAGGCTCTGGCTGTGAGCTTCTACTCAATTTTTGTTTTGAGCATTTTCTGGGTTTGTTTTAAAAATTATGCCAAAAATTGAGAAATTTAATTTCTAACAAACTCCGAATTGCAAGCATTGAAAAACGCAGAAACAATTTGGTTTAAAAAATAAATAAAAGAGAAATAAACTTCACACTCAACCTCAAGAGAAGAATCGGGGACCATAGTTGTGGAACAATAGGGACTGCAAGAGTCCTACTCATGGATTCAGATACTTTGTGGAGTCCTAATAATCAAATACTAATTTGTTAGACTATTTTTTGGGACTCCATCTTCCATGCCGGAGATGATGACCGGTGGAAAAATTCTTCGGTCTGCATTTTTTCTAGCTCTAAATTGAAATGAACATGGACATAACAGAAAAAAAGAGGGTTCTTTTTTACTTTTTATGGGCTGCACAAGAGGAAGAAAGAAAAAAAGATTAAAAAAAAGGGGTAAATTGTTTGATTGATTCCTGAACTTTTGACTTTGTATAGTTTTGATTCCTGAATTGTTTTTCATAATTGAAATACTCCTAAACTATTAAAATATTACTATAATAGTCTTTTATGTTAATTTTTAAATAGAAAATGTTAGTTAGTATCATTTTTTGATCAAATTATTAATAAATTTCATTTAAAAATTAATATAAATGACTGATATAATAATATTTTAAAAGTTTATAAGCATTTTCTGTTTTTTTTTTTAGCTGTAAAGACTATTAACTATTAAAAACGTTATTACAGTAGTTGTTTTCGTTAATTTTTAGATGAAATCTATAGTTAGTACTACTTTTTTGACTAAATTACAAACATATTTCATCCAAAAATTGACTGAAAGGATTATAGTAGTAACATTTTAAAAGTTTTGGGTATTCTAGCTACAAAAAAAGTTCAGGAACTAAAGTTGCGTAAGTTTAAAAGTTTAGGGACTTAATGAGTAATTTATCCCCCACAAAGCATACATCAGCCATGTAATGTGACGCCGTAAGCTTTGTTTACCCACGTTTCTTACTTGTTTTGCCACATAAGATGCCACATCAAGTGGAGAGGGGCACCAGTCAACAATTCCGTCCAAAATTATAATGAATCTTGCAATTTCTTTCGTCGCGATTCATGGTTGCGATCGCGCGGGGGATGGAGGAGGCCGCTGGTCCCAGTTGGGGAACTCCGGCAACGCGACGATGTCAACAAGTTCGTGACTGTCTCCGACCAACAAAGAGCGAGAAAGAGACAGAGGAGAGAGAAAGACAGCGGAAAGCGAAAGGAAGAGGCTAGGGGAGAGACAGAGCAGATAGAGGGAAGAGAAAGATAAAGAGAGAGAGTAAACATTAAAGGTAAAAAAGGAATTGAACATCTGTAAAAATGTTAATATGTTATAATTTAACAAGAATATTTTGCTATATATTTAAAACAAGTATCGAGGATATGCTATTTAGTATGATTTCTGTAATATGTATATGTTTGTATATATATTTATAGGTGTATATATATGTTTATATGCACATAATGCATAAAGTAATAAAATTCACCGTTGTGCAGTATTTTCCTCTGACATATATCTATTAATAAAACATTCCCAGCCATAATAAATAATTAATTAAAACATAATTTGTACTGCTGAAAACCACATAAACTGATCTTATAAATCAGATTAGGTTTACACTTTGAAGCACTAATTATAATTAAAGAGAAGTAGTACTTCACGCCCATAATCTTGCTTGAGAACATTCAATCACCCGAAACCAACATATTGGACATTCACAAACAGAAGCTTTTTTTTTTTTTTTAACATAAATAATAAAATATATCAATAATTTTATATATATTTACAAAACATTAAAAAAAATCAATATCATATCATAACATAAGCGTCGACGCCTCTCAATGGTACATATTTACATATATTTACAAAACCTCCCAAGTACTAATATTAATAAATTCAAAGTAAACCGCTCCAAACGGAAAAAACTAAACTAAACTGTAGACCACAAAGATGCGACTAGCACTAGCCTCAGCGTAAGCTGTCCCTATGCACGATCCCTGCAGACTAAATCTCGTTAAAACCTTTCGAATAAAACCCGACTGAGAAAAATCAGGAAAGGAAAAAAGAGTACTCAGTTTCCGTTAACAGATCGTGACATGAACTAATTCTACAAAACCCCCTAGAACATGAACTAATTGCCGACGATTTTACCAATAACGACGGTGACATCATCGATCTTGCCTCCTTTATGTTTCTTGCCGGCCAATTTTGCCGCTGCCGAAAAACGACTCTCGCTGTACTTGTCGCAGGAGTTAACAACGCCAGTTCTCCAAGATAACCCGCTAAGTACTCCACAGGTACAACCCCTAGGTCCTTCTTAGATTCCCGCCTCTAAACCTCATCGACGTCACTCTCAAACATGTTGTCAAAAAACTTGTCTGTCCCAAGAATTACAACATCTATTCCACGATAGGGAATATTATCTTCTAACAGCTTAAGCTTTTGGGATGGATTGGCAAACTAACACTGGTAGGGCAACTGAAACTCAGCTTTTGGGATGAATTGGTAAACTAACATTGGTAGGGGAAATTGAAACCACGCTGCTGAATCAGCGATCGGTACACGATCTTGTTCTTCCTGAACACCACGAACCTGCTGTCCCCAATGCTAGCCGCGTCGAGAACGCCGTCTTTGTGGGAGACAACGCAGGCCGTGGAGGAACCTTCGCTTTCAGTGACGCAGAATGCATCACGCAAAACCCGTTTCGGATCAACTTCTTCTAGGGCTTCTTTGGGGTCTCCGTCCATGAGTTCTTGGTGTAGAGAGTGAAGAATGAGTTAACCATAGTTCTCGGCGTAGCCGCCGGCGTCGATACCATATTTGGCCCACCAGCCAACGCCGTCCGCTACGCCGATTGTCTGCTTCAGCGAGCGGATGAAGTAAGCATCGTCTCCGTCCGGCTTGCTGTCGTCTTTGGGCAAGTAGTAATCTGCACAAACCATCTTCAAACAAGTTTTGCTCTCTGGTTCTGCTTCAACTCTACGTTTCTTCCTGTTTGCAGCTGATTGAGGTCACTATAGTCTTTGAGTAATAATTACGAAGTGTGTAAATTTGCTGTTTGTTAAATAGGGCAAATAAACACTTTGATAGAGTTTGATTTGGAATAAAATTAATTTAGTTATTCTTCTCTTTAAGTCATTAGAAGTTGATTTCAGGACAGACTTTCCTAGTAGGCACAAAAAGAGCGAGAAAAGTTTTAAGTAATTCAAAATTGATTTGAATTGATCTTGATCAAATAGATATGTTTTTTTATTCAAATGGAATTTTTTATTCTACTCATGTTTAGTTTGACATTTTAACTCCACTCTAAGTAAACTGTACTTTTTAATTTTCATTTTAATTTTAATTTCTTAAAAATTCAACAAAAATTATAAATAATTTTTAAAAAAAGCAGCTAACTCTAATTTAAAATTTTCATTTTCAACCGACAAACCAAACTTAAGCTTAAACTCATTAGAAGTCGAATAAGTAAAGAGTACTTCCATGATACGCATAAAAAAGAGGGAAAAAAGTTCTCGAGTTATTCACAAAGGAAATAAAATGCATCTCGAATTAAACATATAAATAAATTTTTTTTTTCCTGTTTTTTAATGTGTGTAAAAAAAAAAAAAGTTATCTGAGTTTTGGACTGAAGTCATCTATCCGTGTTGCAATCCCACGCACGTCTATCCACCAATTGCATACAGCCACATCACATGCTAAGAAGTGATAATTAAAAAAATATAGCAACCAACAAGTGATCATGCATGTTTATTATTATTATTAATTTTATTATTATTGAACTTGCATGTTTAATTAATTAATTATTTATTTATTTTGTCAGGGGGTTTTGAAATATCTTTTAACAATGGCATTTGCTGTTGTTAAAAATAGGGGTGTTCACATATCAATATTTTGTAGATTAGGCCTTAATCATATAAATTTTTGTGAATAATTTATTATACCGTTAAATTTTCGTGAGATCATTAAATAAATGACAATTTAGTTATGTAAATTGAGAAGTGTTTTGTTTTTATATTTTTGACTGTAAAATTATGGTGCAACACTTACAAAGATAAAAAAAATTCATGAGTACCATTGTTATTGTTCTAAAAGATTGGACAAAATTTTGTTGTCAAGTAATAAAATTTTTATTATTAGTGATTCTTATTTTAACTTTAAGATCTTATATTTATTTGGGCCGTCAATAAAATAAAATTCTAACTCTATCACTGCCTATTGTCACCAACTTTCTCCTTCAAACGATGATGTTGAAGTCGTAGTTTTTCGGTGTGAAATTCTTTAATTACTTTTATATTTGTTTCATGTTAGAGTATTCTGTATATATCATGTTTTTCTTCTTGTAGAACTTATACTTTTGTCATGTCAGAACATATAACAACGATACATATATTAAAAAAAAAAAATCACGTATACATGCACATCATAAGAACTCAATTTTTTATTTCGCATTCTCAAACAGAATTTTATTAAAGATTAATCGAATAAATCTTTTGTACAAGCTAAATAAAATAAAAATACTTGCCATCATATCATAACATAACATAAACATTGTCTAAAACTTGAAAATTAACCACATCTAAAGGGGGTAAAAAAAAAAATGTAGATATCGAAGATTAGCAAGGACTATCATTAGGTTTAGCCTAACGGTCCTTACGCATGATCACTACGTATCAAGTCTCTTTCTTCAAAGTAAAACCCGACAGGAAAAACCTAGCAATGGAAAACGAGTGCTCAATCTCACGTAACACGAACTAATTGCGGACGATTTTACCGACAATGACTGTGATATCATCTTCCTTGCCTCCACTGCAGTCCTTGCCGGCACGTTTTGCTTCTACAGAGTAAGGACTGTCATCAATACAGTTTAACGAGCTCGAAAAAAGCCAGTTCTCCGATATATTTCGCCAATTCATCCGGATCTAGGTCTCCATTCTTCTCTAAAACCGCCTCGGATTCTTTCTCGAATATGTTGTCAAAGAACCCATCAGTTCCGAGAATTATAACATCACCTTCCACGACGGGGAAAGAGAGAGCAGAGAAAGGGAAGAGAAAGATAAAGAGAGAGTAAACATTAAAGGTAAAAAAGGAATTGAACATCTGTAAAAATGTTAATATGTTATAATTTAACAAAAATAATAGGTTATGCTATATATTTAAAATAAGTATCAAGGATATGCTATTTAGTATGATTTCTGTAATATGTATATGTTTGTATATATATTTATAGGGGTATATATATGTTTATATGCAAATAATGCATAAAGTAATAAAATTCACTGTGGTGCAATATTTCCTCTGACATATATATCTATTAATAAAACATTCCCAGCCATAATAAATAATCAATTAAAACATAATTTGTACTATTGAAAACCACATAAACTGATCTTATAAATCAGTTAAGGTTTACACTTTGAAGCACTAATTATAATTAAAGAGAAGTAGTACTTCACGCCCATAATCTTGCTTAGAACATTCAATCACCCGAAACCAACATATTGGACATTCACAAAAAGAAACTTTTTTTTTAACATAAATAATAAAATATATCAATAATTTTATATATATTTACAAAACATTAGAAAAAATCAATACCATATCATAACATAATCGTCGACGCCTTTCAATGGTACATATTTACATATATTTACAAAAACCCCCAAGCACTAATATTAATAAATTCAAAGTAAACCCCTCCAAACGGAAAAAACTAAACTGTAGATCACAAAGATGCGACTAGCACTAGCCTCAGCGTAAACTGTCCCTATGCACGATCCCTGCAGACTAAATCTCGTTTAAACCTTTCGAATAAAACCCGATTGAGAAAAATCAGGAAAGGAAAAAAGAGTACTCAGTTTCCGTTAACAGATCGTGACATGAACTAATTCTACAAAACCCCCTAGAACATGAACTAATTACCGACGATTTTACCAATAACGACGGTGACATCATCGATCTTGCCTCCTTTATATTTCTTGCCGGCCAATTTTGCCGCTGCCGAAAAACGACTCTCGCTGTACTTGTCGCAGGAGTTAAACAACGCCAGTTCTCCAAGATAACCCGCTAAGTACTCCACAGGTACAACCCCTAGGTCCTTCTTCGATTCCCGCCTCTAAACCTCCTCGACGTCACTCTCAAACATGTTGTCAAAAAACTTGTCTGTCCAAGAATTACAACATCTATTTCCACGACAGGAAATATTATCTCCCAACAGCTTAAGCTTTTGGGATGGATTGGTAAACTAACACCGGTAGGGCAACTGAAACCCAGTTTCTGGGATGGATTGGTAAACTAACATTGGTAGGGGCAATTGAAACCACGCTGCTGAATTCGCGATCGGTACACGATCTTGTTCTTCCTGAACACCACGAACCTGCTGTCCCCAATGCTAACCACGTCGAGAACGCCGTCTTTGTGGGAGACAACGCAGGCCGTGGAGGAACCTTCACTTTCGGTGACGCAGAATGCATCGCGCAAAATCCGTTTCGGATCAACTTCTTCTAGGGCTTCTTTGGGGTCTCCGTCCATGAGTTCTCGGTGTAGAGAGTGAAGAATGAGTTGACCATAAGTTCTCGGCGTAGCCGTCGGCGTCGATACCATATTTGGCCCATCAGCCAACGCCGTCCGCTACGCCGATTGTCTACTTCAGCGCGCTGATGAAGTGAGCATCGTCTCCGTCCGGCTTGCTGTCGTCTTCTTTGGGCAAGTAGTAATCTGCACAAACCATCTTCAAGCGAGTTTTGCTCTCTGGTTCTGCTTCAACTCTACGTTTCTTCCTGTTTGCAGCTGATTGAGGTCACTATAGTCTTTGAGTAATAATTACGAAGTATGTAAATTTGCTGTTTGTTAAATAGGGCAAATAAACACTTTGATAGAGTTTGATTTGGAATAAAATTAATTTAGTTATTCTTCTCTTTAAGTCATTAGAAGTTGATTTCAGGACAGACTTTCCAAGTAGGCACAAAAAGAGCGAGAAAAGTTTTAAGTAATTCAAAATTGATTTGAATTGATCTTGATCAAATAGATATGTTTTTTTATTCAAATGGAATTTTTTATTCTACTCCTATGTTTAGTTTGACATTTTAACTCAACTCTAACTAAATTGTATTTTTTAATTTTAATTTTAATTTTTATTTCTTAAAAATTCAACAAAAATTATAAATAATTTTAAAAAAATCAGCCAACTCCAATTTAACATTTTCATTTTCATCCAGCAAACCAAACTTAAGCTTAAACTCATTAGAAGTCAAATAAGTAAAGAGTACTTCCATGATACGCATAAAAAAGAGGGAAACAAGTTCTCGAGTTATTCAAAAAGGAAAGAAAATCCATCTCGAATTAAACATATAAATAAATGTTTTTTTTTCTGTTTTTTAATGTGTGTAAAAAAAAAAAAAAAAAAAAGAAGAAGTTATCTGAGTTTTGGACTGAAGTCATCTATCCGTGTGGCAATCCCACGCACGTCTATCCACCAATTGCATACAGCCACATAACATGCTAAGAAGTGATAATTAAAAAAATATAGCAACCAACCAGTGATCATGCATGTTTATTATTATTATTAATTTTATTATTATTGAACCTGCATGCTTAATTATTTATTTGTTTTTTTTTTTTGTCAGGGGGTTTTGAAATATATATATTTTAACAATGGCATTTGCTGTTGTTAAAAATAGGGGTGTTCACATATCATATTTTGTAGATTAGGCCTTAATCATATAAATTTTTGTGAATAATTTATTATACCATTAAATTTTTGTGAGATCGTTAAAAAATGACAATTTAGTTATGTAAATTGAGAAGTGTTTTGTTTTTATATTTTTGACTGTAAAATTATGGTGCAACACTTCAAAGATAAAAAAAAAATTCATGAGTCCCATTGTTATTATTCTAAAAGATTGGACAAAATTTTGTTATCAAGTAATAAAAATTTTTTTATTAGTGATTCTTATTTTAACTTTAAGATCTTATATTTATTTGGGCCGTCACTGAAATAAAATTCTAACTCTATCACTGCCTATTGTCACCAACTTTCTCAAACGATGATGTTGAAGTCGTAGTTTCTTGGTGTGAAATTCTTTAATTACTTTTATATTTGTTTTATGTTAGAGTATACATGTATATATACCTGTTTAAATCTGTATATATCATGTTTTTCTTCTTGTAGAACTTATATATTTGTCATGTCAGAACATATAACAACGATACATATATTAAAAAAAAAAAGCACGTATACATGCAAATCTTAAGAACTCAATTTTTTATTTCGCATTCTCAAACAGAATTTTATTAAAGATTAATCGAATAAATCATTTGTACAAACTAAATAAAATAAAATAAAATAAAAATACTTGCCATCATATCATAACATAAACATTGTCTAAAACTTGAAAATTAACCGCCTCTAATGGGGGTTAAAAAAAACGTAGATATCAAAGATTAGCAAGGATTATCATTAGGTTTAGTCTAACGGTCCTTACACATGATCTCTACATATCAAGTCTATTTCTTTAAAGTAAAACCCGATAGGAAAAACCTAGCAATGGAAAGCGAGTGCTCAATCTCAGGTAACACGAACTAATATTTTTACATGAACTAATTGCGGACGATTTTACCGACAATGACTGTGATATCATCTTCCTTGCCTCCACTGCAGTCCTTGCCGGCAAGTTTTGCTTCTACAGAGAAAGGACTGTCATCAATACAGTTTAACGAGTTCGACAAAGCCAGTTCTCCGATATATTTCGCCAATTCATCCGGATCTAGGTCTCCATTCTTCTCTAAAACCTCCTCGGATTCTTTCTCGAATATGTTGTCAAAGAACCCATCAGTTCCGAGAATTATAACATCACCTTCCACGACGGGGAAACTAATCTGCACAGCACATTTGGGCTTGTCACTCTTCTCGCTGTTCCCCAACTGGTAGGGACAAATGAAACGCCGCTGCTGAATCGGTGATCGGTACACGATCTTGTCCTTCCTGAACACGATGAACCGGCTGTCCCCGACGTTAGCAGCGCGAATAACGCCGTCTTTGTGGGACACAATGCAGGCCGTGGAGGATCCTACGCTCTCGGTCACCAAGAATGCGTCGCACAAAACCCTTGTAGGATCAATTCCAGCTTCTGGGGCTTCTTTGTCGAAAGCAGATAACGCGTTCACCATGAGCTCTCGGGCGTATTCGCCGGCGTCGATACCGTGCCTCCTCCACCACTTGCCAACGCCATCCGCCACGCCGATTGTCTGCTTCTCCGAGCTGATGAAGCGGGCGTCCTCGCCGTCGGGCTTGTCCTCATCTTCTTTCGGCGCCTAGTAATCGGCACAAACCATCATCAAACCCTTTTTTTTCTTTTGACGTTTCGGTTTTACTCGACGGCTCTTCATGTTTGTAGCTGATCTCGTCACTAGTCTTTGAGTAACAAGAATTTTGAAGTATGCAAAATATGCCCTAATTAGCGGTTTGATGTAATTTATATATAGGTGAATCATCATAGTTAGAGCTCGACAAGGAAACTAATCACTTAAAAAGACTTTGAGTGGGAAAGTAATTTATTATTCTAAGTCCTAAACTCATTAGAAGTCGAGTCCAGAGAGACTTTCATTATATATGCTTAAAAAAGAGGAGAAAAATAAGTTTATGTAAAAGTACTTTTGAGTGGGAAAGTAATTTTCATGCCCCTTATGGTGTCTGTGTTCGTGCCGTATCCTTAGTGTGCTTCGTGATTAAAAATTACGTAAAAATCATCCATTAAATTAAATGTATTAGACTGAGTTGATTTAATAATTGTTCTGTGTTTATGTTTTAACATGTCATGTCTGATGTATTTTGACATCTCTTGAATGTTGTTATCGTTAATTACCTTTGTTATTATCTGTCAGTAATTACTTGTGATTTCATTTATCACAAAAGTTACTGAAAAAAAAAAAAAAAAAAAACTGAAGAGGTCTAAAAAATTAATAAAAATAAACAAACCTGGAGTACGCCTACAAACTTAGCATATATAAAATTAAAAGGAAAACATAAAACTACTTTTGGATAGATGATATAAATCGAATGTGAAAAACCCGCTTGAGGTAAAAATAGGGAAAAATCTCCAAGTTGTAGCAACAACTTGACGTGCATGAAAATCTGAAGGATACAAAATAAATAAATAAATAAATAATAAAAAGAACTTTGAATTAATGTTGTTTTAATTGGCAGCAAGGTCCCCCAAAAATTTCACCATAAATTATAAATGAGTACGTACTTGATTAGTTTTGTAATTTGAATCCCTTCTCCTTTTGAGTACGAAGACCGTAATTAAGCGTTTAATTTCTTTCTGAATACAATAATTAGCCACATATTTTACAAATTAAATTATATATCAAGATCAACTAAATCAACCACCGATCCCTTTTTATTAACAGGAACGTCCGGGTTATTTCTCAAGTTTTATTCTTGCAAATGTTACTTTCACAGCTCAAGGATAGGACATGTCACCATCAGAAACGCCATAATAAATATTGTTACTATTACACGAACGAGACAACACAGGCTCACTACTCAAAGTGCTATTATCCAACTAGTGTGGCTGCTTTGGTTTCTTTTTCAAGCCATTGAACTCAAGACGATATGGCCATATGCATCGTATCACTCATGTATAAGGCAACATGGATATATATATATATATATATATATATATAAAACACTTATAAGTATAGTTTGTAACAGTAACAGAAAGAAAAAGTAGTTGACAAAAAGGATTAGTCAGTTTCAATGATCTTTTGCCAAGGTATTTTAAAGATTATAAGAGATAAGCAGACTATACAAACATACACACCTCTCTCTCTCTCTCTATATATATATATTAAGTATATATATATATATATATATATATATATATAAAGTGGTAGTTCGTGCTGAAATCGAATAAAAAAAACAACAAAATATAAAAGCTTAAATTGAGGGAAAACCTTAGAGAAAGTACTGTTCATCAAAAGTGTTCAGATAATTCACTTGAAACCCTATTTATAGTGGGTGGGTGCTATTATAAGGAATAAAATTTTTTTGACCTTCAATTTGTAATTGATTCACCTCAATCTAACTCGTGACTATTATGAGAGTTCTCACTTGTAATCATTCTGAATTATCTTATTTTCCTGCTTACCCTGCGTTATTTTTTACTGTAACTTCTATTTTCTTGATACGTTGTGATATCTAAGTTCTATGGTTATGCATTTTTTGACTCTCTCTTTATTTAAGTTAAATTCGAATGGCATCATTTTTCTATTTATGGATATTTTCTTTTATTATGCTTTTGATTTGTGTCATCTTACAATGCCGTCGTTTCCATTGTTCTTGAAATTGTTCCCACAATAGTTTGAGCCGCTAGTTTAAGCTTATTTTGGATTTTGATACCATGTTAAATTTAAGATGTTTTAAGATATTAGACTTTTATCTTAAAAGATTAACTTGTTAAACAAAGTGATCTAATACCTTTATGTGTTTATTATTGTTGTTAAATATTTTTATAATGTAAGACTTGGGTTTTTAGGTGTTATTTGGCAAAGGGATTGGTGCTAATTTAGTTGAAATACTATTATAATAATCTCATCCTAGTCACCCTTTCACATTAGAACAAATTAAAAAATAAATAAAATAAAACTAATGGTCGTTTCATTTTTCCTTGATTTTCCTCTACTCATCATCATCATTATTATTATTATTTTATAAACAAATTCTAGTATACCTCTAGTATTAATGTTCTTTACACCTGCTTATGATAATTTTTGTTAATTAAATTTATAAAACAATTGTAAGATTTTTTTTTCTTGTCAATAATTAGAGAGGGTGACTGAAATAGGAGGAAACCAACTCGTATGCCTCCTCGTATTTCTAAATGTCCACTCAATATGAAAAAATCTCACTAATTCCACTTGCGTACTATACGCCATTAGTGTTAACATGTCCTCTAAATTCTAAAAATGTACCTATTGTACTCTTTCAAAATTCACCATCCAAATTTTGAAACGTCATATTTTTTGAATGGAATTGATGAATTATTACTTGATTTAAAGTTCTGTATGATGTTCAATGAATGCACTCACTTTAAAATAAATTAGTTGGCGAAATATTGGAAGAAAAATGTTCGTATTTATCATCAAGCTATCCGATAATTTGATTCCAACTCTCAGCAGCACGATACACAGTTGCAGAGTTGTGGATAAATATATATACAAGGAAAAATGACCAAAACTATGGGACCCTCCATGCACTAGTCTACTTCCCATCTTCAAACTACACTTCTAACACAAGCGCATGAATGGCTGCTTTGAAAAAAAAAAAAAAAAAAAAAAAAAAAAAAAAAAAAAAAAAGAAACTCGTAAAGTTCCATAATAACAAGTAAATTCAACTTCTTATATATTCGTGTGTGGGATTTGTTATATAATTCATTGCATACACACACACACATATTGGACGTGTCACTGTCGGAAATATCATGGTGTGTCCTACATTATTCTTACACGGATCCAAAAGGCATTAATTTCAGAGTCACTAGGAAGAGCTTACATTGTTAATTTTTGTAGTGGTTTCTTTTTTCCATTTTAAGCCAATTTAGAAGGAAATAAACGTCGTTATTGAGGAAAAAGATTAGTCTAGTCTGTTTCAATTAATGAGCTTTATCCACACCATTTGGAGACGTGGGATGATCACCCTGCACAAAATTTCTTTCAAATTAGGAAAGGTCGTTCGAATTTTTAAGTAGGTATTGTTTGGCAGATGAGTTTAGGATTGAAAAAATTTTAAACTTTTTTTTTATTTTTCCCATTAAAACTGAATTTTTTGAATATAAAAGATAAAAAGAGTGTGCTTTAAATTTCGAAGAAAAGAATTTTGGATGGGAAATTCAACTCATGCTGGAACATATGAGTTCGTACTCATTTTGCCAAAATAGATTCAATTTGAATGTCCCTTATTAGTTATTTGTGTCCAACCTTATAATATTATAATGAGTAATTGGCTGAAATAGTCCTTAAACTCTTTAAAAGCTGATGATTTGATCTCTTTTTTATTTTATTTTTTTGCTGAGATGATCCTAAACTCTTTAAATGTTGGCCATTATAGTCTTTTCCGTTAAATTTCTAATAGAATGAGTATTTTGGTCTAATTTGAGAGAGTATTTTAGTAATTTAATATTAATTAATTTAAAAAAATTAAAAAATTCATCATTCTCTTTCTCCAATAGCAAACCCAAATCTCTCTCTCTCCAATAACAAATCCAGATCGAGGGGAGGGGCCCGGGGGGAGGAGGGATCTTGTTCAATTTTTTTTTGGGGGGCGTGGGGGGTTTGGGTTCGTCGATGGTGTAGGGGTGTTCATTGCACGCACAAGGTGGGGTGGAACCATACCTGGGTTCAGTGGGCGTAGGCGCGGTGGAGGGTGGTGGCGAAACCTAGATCTGCGTTCGGAGGGGGGGGGGGGAGGCGAGAGGGAGAGAGAAAGACAGGGGAGGGAGGGAGGGAGGGTATTTTAGTCTTTTTTACTATAAAACTGATAATTTTAGCAAGCTTCCATTAGAAATTTAATGAAATTTGACGGAAATAACTGTATTGGCCAAGAAAATAGGAGTTTAGAGTTATCTTGACCAAAAATAAGTAAATAAAAACCGGAACCAAACCGTCATATTTAAAAAAGTTCAGAGATTATTTAGGCCAATTACTCTATGATAAAATATTATGATTTTTTTAATTAATATGATTAGATATTTCAATTGAAATATAGTTTTCGATTAACGTATCATGATCTTATTATATGGACATGAAGAACATGAATACATGAACACACAAGTCGAATCCCTCAAATACCATCTTAGTTATTGTGTGCCTTATAACCCCACTTTCCCTGGGCGGCCTTATCAACAAACACATGCAAATTAACTCTCTCTCTTCTCTCTCCCACTCTCTCTCTATATATGCACACACACATATAACTCCACAAAGCCCAATTCCAGTATTCTATATAAACCTTCCTTTCTCGATCATAGCTTCATATACATACTTAATATTCCTATTTTGTAGTACTAATTTGACTTGTAGAGACTTAAACACACACACACACACACACACATTTATAATACACACACACACATATATCAATAAGATTATGGCTCGCTCAATGTGCTTGCTATTGTTTATGATCATCCTGTTTGGCTTAGTAATAAGCGACATGCCGTCTTCTGACGCCAGCAGGGTTTTGATGAGGGCTGATCAAAAGAAACATGTCGTCTTTCCTTATTTGAACGACATGAATTCAGTTGAAGTGGAGCTTCCTGTTGTGATAAAAAACGACAAGCGCTTGGCAGTTAGTCTCGCGGAGGTTGAGGTAGAACTTTCGACGTCTGTCCCAAGTCCTGGAATCGGCAACTAGCGACCTATAGGCACACAGATCATGATGTAATCTTGATGGAAATCTTATCTTTCTATCGATCTATCTTATACAGAAATAAAACATACATTTAGATATGAAGAATATTATACATTTATTTTGAAGTAGAAGAGATAATTTATTGTATGACACTTCTTATTTTTATTTAATAAACAACTTAATGTATTTCTGCTGCTTAAGCAATATAAAAGTACTCTCTCTCTCTCTCATTAGTATAGTACTTCATGAGTTAGCCGTGACAGTACTGTGTCTTATTTTCCAACAACATAAAGAGGGCTCGCCAAATCTAGCATCAGATAAAACTTTTTTAGTTCAATTTTTTGGGATTGTAGATGGCCTTTTTTTAAAGGAAGTCTTTTAATAAATTGTCGAAGTTTTGTAATATTAGAAAACCGATCGTTTTTAAAAAAATAGTAAATCAATTAATTACAGATTTATCATGATTAATCAGTGATTGATCAATATTAATATGTATTTTTTATTAATTGATTGTAATTAATCAATAATTGATTATTTGGTCAATTATTGATTAATGATCATTTTTCTAAATAAAAAAATATCCCGACCATTTATTTGAATAAGTGTTTAAAAGTTGTATATTTACCTAAAATTTCATTTAAAAAAAATTCTTTTTAGTTCATTTTCTTTTCCTAGTATGGGTTTTTCCACTGGATTTTATAGAGGAAGGTTTTTAAGGAGGCCTCCTATACAATGAGGAATATGTATTTTTCACTAATTCATTGTGGCCTTGTTTAAGAAAATTAGAAAAAAGGCCCTTCAAAAAAAAATTTTTGAATTGGTCAATCACTGATAAGTGATAGATTAATATTAATATGCACGTATATTTCACTAATTGACTGTGATTTGTAATTGATTAACTATAATTACTGATTAACGGCTATTTTTCTATATAAAATTTTTTGCCCATTTGTGCAAATAAGAGTTTTAAAAATTGTCTATTTACCTAATTTTTCCCTTTTTTTTAAAGGGAGAATGAAGGAAGTAGGCTAAAACCCTCTAGTAATAAAAAATAAATAGTATGAAACATTTTAGGTGACGGTAACTAACATATTCACGATAAATGATTTATTGACAAATCATTATTATTTGCTATAAAATTATGAAAAAAAATTTCTTGTAAATAAAATATTTGCCGTAAATATCATATCTATATCTATGATAAATAATTTATTTATGAAATATATTTATAATAAAATTAAAATTCTCGTAAAAAAAATTATTATAAATATGCTATTTACTTTAAACATTTTTAAAATGACTTATTTATTGTAATTTCTATTTCTGAAATCTTTTCAGTTCATCTTTTTTTTTTTTTCCTATTCCCACCCCCCCCCCCCCCCCCCCCCCCCCCCCCCCCCTACTTTGGGTTTTTCCACTGGATTCTAAAGAATTAGGTTTTTCAGTAGGCTTTCCACTAGCAAGAGTAGATCGTAATCGGGTAGTGAAACTGGATATGGAGATTAATTAACCTTATTCGTACTTCTTTACGTGACTTCTTTCTGCTTTCGCTGTAATTTAGGATTTATATCTCTAGCTTGAATATTTGCCCCTATTTGAAAGATGCGTTTTGGCTTTGTTATTATTATTATTCTTATTTTTTTTTTACCTTGTACTTTTTAATAATATTTGAGTGAGGATTTAATGAAGAATTAGAAAAATAATTGATACCAAACTAATCGGGACATACAAATTTTCTTTCACATTGTAGGGAAATGAATTTAGCAGTTCTCTGTATATATATAGTGAAAATATCTCATTTTCTTTATATAAAAGGAAAAATTTTAAAAATTTCTCATATAGATTGCCATTAATGTCAATATGCCCCATGAACTATTAAATATACTTATTATATCTCTTAAACTTTAACATGTGTGTCAAAATGCCCAATTCATTTTGCTTCAGTTAAAATTTTAGATAGAATTGCCAGACTTGACAAGGTAGTTGTACTTATGAGGCTCCTCTGGCACTACAGCATAAGAGGTGGCCCCTTATGTGGCTGCTCACTTGGATTACAATAGGACTCACTAAATAATTAAACTTTTTATTTTATTTTTCTTCTTGCTTCTCTCTCTTGAAACCCAGATATGCAAAACTTATTTTTACCTACCAAAAATTAAAAAAATTAAAAAAAAAATCCTACCTTTAACGTTTAGTTCTCCTGCTCCTTGACCCCATCGGAGGTAGCGTGGAAGCTTAATTTGCGTAGTGCAGAGGCTCTGGCTGTGAGCTTCTACTCAATTTTTGTTTTGAGCATTTTCTGGGTTTGTTTTAAAAATTATGCCAAAAATTGAGAAATTTAATTTCTAACAAACTCCGAATTGCAAGCATTGAAAAACGCAGAAACAATTTGGTTTAAAAAATAAATAAAAGAGAAATAAACTTCACACTCAACCTCAAGAGAAGAATCGGGGACCATAGTTGTGGAACAATAAGGACTGCAAGAGTCCTAATCATGGATTCAGATACTTTGTGGAGTCCTAATAATCAAATACTAATTTGTTAGACTATTTTTTGGGACTCCATCTTCCATGCCGGAGATGATGACCGGTGGAAAAATTCTTCGGTCTGCATTTTTTCTAGCTCTAAGTTGAAATGAACAAGGACATAACAGAAAAAAGAGGGTTCTTTTTTACTTTTTATGGGCTGCACGAGAGGAAGAAAGAAAAAAAGATTAAAAAAAAGGGGTAAATTGTTTGATTGATTTCTGAAGTGGAGCTTCCTTTCTCGATCATAGCTTCATATACATACTTAATATTCCTATTTTGTAGTACTAATTTGACTTGTAGAGACTTAAACACACACACACACACACACACACACACACACACATTTATAATACACACACACACATATATCAATAAGATTATGGCTCGCTCAATGTGCTTGCTATTGTTTATGATCGTCCTGTTTGGCTTAGTAATAAGCGACATGCCGTCTTCTGAAGCCAGCAGGGTTTTGATGAGGGCTGATCAAAAGAAACATGTCGTCTTTCCTTATTTGAACGACATGAATTCAGTTGAAGTGGAGCTTCCTGTTGTGATAAAAAACGACAAGCGCTTGGCAGTTAGTCTCGCGGAGGTTGAGGTAGAACTTTCGACGTCTGTCCCAAGTCCTGGAATCGGCAACTAGCGACCTATAGGCACACAGATCATGATGTAATCTTGATGGAAATTTTATCTTTCTATCGATCTATCTTATACAGAAATAAAACATACATTTAGATATGAAGAATATTATACATTTATTTTGAAGTAGAAGAGATAATTTATTGTATGACACTTCTTATTTTTATTTAATAAACAACTTAATGTATTTCTGCTGCTTAAGCAATATAAAAGTACTCTCTCTCTCTCATTAGTATAGTACTTCATGAGTTGGCCGTGACAGTACTGTGTCTTATTTTCCAACAACATAAAGAGGGCTCGCCAAATCTAGCATCAGATAAAACTTTTTTAGTTCAATTTTTTGGGATTGTAGATGGCCTTTTTTTAAAGCAAGTCTTTTAATAAATTGTCGAAGTTTTGTAATATTAGAAAAAACGATCGTTTTTTAAAAAATAGTGAATCAATCAATTATTGATTTATCATGATTGATAAGTGATTGACCAATATTAATATGTATTTTTTACTAATTGATTGTGATTAACCAGTAATTAATTATTTGGCCAATTATTGATTAATGATAATTTTTCTAAATTAAAAAAAATTTCCGATCATTTATTTAAATAAGTGTTTAAAATTTGTGTATTTACCTAAAATTTCATTTTAAATAAAATCTTTATTTCATTTTCTTTTCCTAGTCTGGGTTTTTCCACTGGATTTTATAGAGGAAGGTGTTTAAGGAGGCCTCCTATACAAGGAGGAATATGTATTTTTCACTAATTCTGTGACGCCCCGACTTCCCAGGCCAGGTCGACACCATACTTACTTGTAATTATCTTACTTGAAAATTTGAGAATAATTACGTCCTTGCGGTTCTGGAGCTTCCAACCTGCCTTGGGAGATTTCGGGTCCCTCGAGCTTCATCTGTGCCGCATGAAGTTGAGGTCCCTGTCCTCTCTGTTGGTTCTGCGGACTCTGGGGGTTAAGATTGCAGCTTCTAGCATAGTGGCCTTCCTTGCCACAAAGAAAACAGCGACCGTTTCCAACACGGCACTCTCCCGGGTGCTTTCTCCCACATTTCTGACAAGTGGGATTATTGTTGTTATCAGGAGTATTTCTCTTTTGAGGAAAATTCTGTTGATTCCCCTGTCCTCCTGAATTCCACCTTCTCTTCTGCTGGTTGTTGCCGTACTGCCTGTTGTTGTTGTTCTGGCCCAAAGGTCCTCCTTGACCTTTCTGTTGCGGAGTTTGGCTTGGTCTTGCCTGAATCTGTTTAGCTTGGGCCTTCTCTTCCCTCTTCTCCTGGAAAAATTTAGCCCTTTGCTCCTTGTTCTGACCCACCCAATATTCAGCTCGAATTGCCCTGCTGACACATTCGGCAACAGTGAGTGGTGGATGGGGGCCACTGCTGATTACTACTGCTAAATCTGAGCGGAACATTCTCATCATTCTTCTTACTTTGTCCCTTTCGGAACTGATGAGGTGAGGGCAGAGACGTGCTAGCTGCTCAAACTTTTTGACAGCTTCGGCTACTGACAGATTTCCTTGGCGGAACTTGGCGAACTCGTCTTGTTGAGCCTCCATGACCTCAGTATTGAAGTACTTTTCCTTAAATTCCTCCACGAAGTCCTCCCATGACATCTGAGTCACATCTCGCCGGATCTGAACTGTTTCCCACCAGAGGCGAGCATCCTTTCGTAGCATGTACGATGCACAGAGGACTTTCTCCTGATCGTTGAGTCGGAGAAAATTTAAGGCGACCTGAAGATCAATCAGCCAGTTATCAGCCTCGATTGGGTTCGTAGACCCCTCGAATTCCGGTGCCTTCATGCGTCGAAATTTGTCATAGAGTTCTTCTGGAGCTCGAACCAGAGGCGCTGGTGGCACAGCTGCAGGCGCAACAGGTATTTCGAGGCCTATGGGATTCTCTGGAATCACCGGGTCAACATGAGGAACTTCCGGTGCTGCAGGTTGATTCACTTGTGCTGGTGGTACCCCAGCATCAGGAGGTCCCTGATTCTGTTGAGCTATCTGAGCTCTAAGTCCTCCTATCTCCTGCTGTTGTGCTATCATCATCTGCCTTAGCTCATTCAGCTGAGCTGCAAGATCGATGTCCTGGGTCGGTACTCTTCTACGCTTTGGTGGCATGGTTCTGTACGGAAATAAGGAAATAAATTCAGTTTCTTGAAATCATGCCTTTTATATAGAACCATAATCTTCATTCCATATAAAAGCATAACATGAACATATCTGAATTCATCATGTTCTCGTTCGTATCTCCTTCACAACAGGAGTACATAATCATAACATTTGGGGAAGATATAAAACTTTCCCATCATTTCCGTACGTCACCTAGTTATCGCCACCAAGCTAAGACACCACCCAACGTCATCCCTGTATCCAACATTCTCCAGCATGGCCGTTGAAGAAAATACTTACTACGCACATAAAATCTTAACTAATCCTAATCGTAAGAAAATAACATAACTTACTTGGGCCGTTGCAGAAGCGATGTGAGGCGAAGTGAAGTAGGCTGGCAGGATACCGCTCTGATACCAAACTGTGACGCCCCGACTTCCCAGTCCAGGTTGACACCATACTTACTTGTACTTATCTTACTTGAAAATTTGAGAATAATTTTTTTTTTTCTTTAAAACATATTTACATAAGTTATCTTGTAGAGAAAAACTTATCATGTATACATACTATACTGAAGATATCTTCTTAAGTCTTTATACTTCATACATATTGCATAACATAATTTACTTTTGAGATTCAAAAGCGGTTGCGGAAAATTTTGCGTAGTGGAATCCCACATCGCCCTTCACCCGCCGCATCGTCCGCATAGCCCACCATTTAAGCTGCAGGCTTCTTACCTACAGTATGGAATACAAGAGTGAGCTTTCGCCCAGCAAGTACAAACATAATCTCACAAAACATTTAGAACATCTCAAAAACATGTCATTCATCATATAACATATGCATGAACCATTTATGATTGATTGAATGTCTTATGCTTTATTATAGACTCAATCCTTTAACTTATTATCTTGTCTCAACATGTGGGCCCATAGTGTACGTACCGAAAGCGTGCAGCCTCCAGACAAAGCTAGGGTTTGCAAGGCCCTAACAGTTCTGGGAATTAAAACGTGACCCTTCTCGATCACGGAAGGTAAATGTCACAACTGAAACCTCTAGCCTCCTCGATCACGGGAGGTTGGTACGACACCTTTCTCGATTTATCTTACCATATGGTTTAACATTAGTGAACATGCTTCATGATGTCACTATGTTATATCATACTTAACACTTGCCATAACATAGCATTCTTGAAAAACATGTCATTTATGGCATTTTTTGTAAACCATGACACTTTTGAAACATGGCATTTATGGTATTTTTGTAAACCATGACACTTTTTAAAAACATGGCATTCTTATCAACATGGCATAACATGTCATAGAATATATCATCGCATGGCATCACATATCATAGTATGTACACTTGAAAATATAGTGTAAATAGCATAGCATAACATAGCACATTTGAAAATAGTATTTACTATTTCCATACTGCAGGTGAGGTTCGATACTTGCCTGAGATACTATGTCTGAGGTTTCGTTGCCTTAACTTCAGATTGCAACTGCAGGTTACCTCCTGCTA
>CM046369.1:18416655-18431655 GCA_025413025.1 Ficus hispida
TGTTGATATGAAACTCATGATCTGAGTTAAATATCAGTAAATGTTTGAGTTCTCGTTTAAGTATCTACGAGACTCAGTAATAGCTTGCTTTAGTCAAGTGTGAAGCCTTTTGAGAAAAAGGGTAAAATAGGAATTTATGATTTTATGCCGGTCAATTTTGACCAAGTTGATTTTATGTTTGTCTGAGACGAGACTGCAGTATAATTATCAGTATGAAAATTTTACTGCGACAACCGTCATTGCAAACAAATAAGTAGTTTCAAGTCTTAAGGAAATCCTATACGCAGTCCAGTTAAATATAGATAAATTCTGGACAGTGGTCCAGTACAAATTATACTGTTGTTAGATGAAAATAGTATTTGAAATGGACTGTATTTAAGAGGATAGCCTATGGGGCCTTATAGGTGACACCTTGTCCTAAAAAGAATGACAAATGTCACTTTGAGAATCGGTCACCCTTTAAGGACTAAAATGTAAATATTTTGTCTTTAGGGCCAATATGTAATTTTAAGAAAGTGAATGGTTATGGATTTTAAGAAAGTTAAGATAGTGTTAGGTGATTGATTAAGCAAGAATTGGAGGCCAAATGCTATCACCGTAGCCGGCCACCTTTAAGGACTAAAGTGCAAATGTTTTTGCCTTTAGGGGCCAAAGTGCAATTTTGGGAAAAATTGTGGTTCGATAGATAAATTTATAAATTTATGGAACTATGGATTTTTCTAGTTAGATCTCCTAGTTCAATTTAGCTTATGATGATTTTTAAATTTGGTTAACCTAGTTGGAAACCAAGGAATCAAGTTAGGTTTGGATTGGTTCAAAATTGACCAATCATTCGCCTACACTTGTATTTAAGGGAACCGGCCACTTTAAGGGTTAATGAGCAAATATTTTACTCTTAAGGACCAATAGGCAAGGTATGAGAAATTTGAAGTTCATTAGAATTTGATACCACACAATTTTAACCTTGCCTAGTAAGCAAAGTAGTTTTGCATATTAAGCTATGTTGCATTTTGCAACTTTTATATTTAGCAAGTAAGGGCCGGCTACCTTATGATGAATTTCAAGAAGGATTATGATAGATTTTTCTTACTAATTATTCAAATTCAACTAAGCCAAGGATTGATTACAAAGTGTAGTTACCATAGTTATGTTAAAACCAAGCTTATGTTGCCACATATGGCGGCCATCACAAGGAGAAAACACATCAAATTCTAGCTTTGATGACTAAGCCTTATTAGCCTTGATGAGTCATCCATTTAGCTTTCTTCTTTGGCAAGCCAAGGCTTGCAAAATCTGCACCAAAAACCGGCCAATGAATGTAAGACACACCATGGCTTGGTTTAGGCATAAACCAATCAAGTTTTGCCTCCTAGACTAGTTAGAATTTTGACTCATCATGGCCGGCCACCACTTGAGTCCATTGAGTAAATTACTCTTGACAATTATCTGCAGCTTAGGAGATAATTGTTTCTCAAAAATTTTGAGAACAAGACAAGTGTTATACATAGCTTGAATAAGCAAGCTTATAGCTTTGCTTGCTAAGCTTGTAATTAAACATGTGTTGACACCTCTTGGCCGACCATTACAAGAATGAGACACTTCATGTGTCTAGCATTGGTGAGTCATCAATTAGCTTAGGTTATGTGGCCATTTAGACCCTTCACAACCGGCCACCTCAATGGACTTGGCAGCAAATATGCTGTCCAAGGGAGCTATAAGCAATATTGGAAAGGAAGAAAAGTCTAAGTGAAATTCTTTTCCTCTCATATATATAGGAGGTGGTACGACCATATGCTTTTTTGGACAATAAACCTTAGATTTCAGCTCATTCTCTAGTCTTCCTTTTCCTTAAGAGCCGAACAAAAAAAAAAGTGAGAGCAAGCTGAAAACATATTCGGTTGGTGTTGGTCGAGTGAAAAAAGAAAATCTCAAAAACCTTAAGCTAGAAATTATCTTGTGATGCTTGAGGTAAATCTTTTTAACCTCTAGTGTTCATTCACGTTTTTGATAAGAAGATTATGAGTGTGATGTTATGTATAAGCATGAGTTTATGAAAAGTAAATTCAAGTACTATGCTTTATGTGTAGTTGATAGTTTTCGGTTTCGATATGCTAGTTTCGAAATAGGATTTTTATGCAAGTTTAGGATTTTTGTTTTACAAAAAAAAATTATATGAGTAAGATCTGATTGTATGAGTATGAAATGGTTAGGTAACGCCTGCATGCTTGATATAGGCTCACGGGGTATCCGTTTGAGGTAGTGTGCACGTTAGATTACCTAAAAACCCAAACCGAACAAAAACTGCCAGTTTCGGGTAGATTCGGACAGTATTTTTGAAAGCGAATTTTGAGGCCCTTAGAGGCCGAATCATGAAAAAGTTAAAACTACAAAGTTGTAGAGAAGGAAAAATCCTAGGGGCCAACAGAACAGTTTTTGAAAATAAGGCCTCTAAGACCTTCGTTTTTACAAAAACCCGAGACCTATTTCAAGATTAAGAAAAATGGTCGAAGAATTTTCAAAGGCAGAAACAAGCATGTTTAAGTCAGATTTGGATTTTAAGTTTAAAACGGAAGTTGTAGGAATCTTCAAGGTCTACAACTTTCATGAAGGAAATGATTTTAAATTCGAAACAGATTTGTTAGAAAAGGATCAAATTCAAGGACTGATTTCAAATATAATTTTCAGAATTCAAGGGTTTTAAATAAAATAGTAAAGTTTTAAGGTTTATACTATGTTTTGATATTTTTATACTAAGATAAGTTAATAACTAGGGTTATGTTGGTTAAATCCCCAACATCTTTAATTCTTACTTATGTTCTTTATTATAGCAGGGGATAACCTGCTATTGTGTCCGGATTTGGAGCGACACATTAGTGAATATAGTAATCGAGGTAAGTACAAACCTCACCTACAGTATGGGAAATAGTAAAGCTATTTTCAAATATATGACTTGATTACATGTTATGCTATGCAATGCCATGTTATGTTATGCAATGCCATGTATGTTATGCAATGCCATGTATGCTATGCAAGCCATGTTTTGTCATGTTATGCCATGTTATGTCAAGTCATGTATGTTATGTTACGTCAAGCTATGATAGGTTATGATAAGATATGTCATGTGTATGTATATACTATGGTTGATATACATTATGAGATAGTGACATCATGAGGCATGTTCACTAATAAGATCACACGTAAAGATTCTTAGTCTTGGGAATGTAACCAGACTAAGACTAAACCGAGACAAGTAAGGTGTCGTACCAACCTCCTGTTGATGCAGGAGGATCATGTATGTTACAAGTTCAAGTATGTGATTATCAACCTCTCGTTGATGCGTGAGGGTAAAGTGATAATCAACCTTCCGTTGATGCGTGAAGGGTTATGTTCATGTTTTCCAGAATTGTTAAGGGCCTTGCAAACCCTGACGTTCTGAGGCTGGCAAGCTTTTGGTACGTACACTAAGAGCCCACATGTAAGCAAGATAATAAGTTTAAGTCAATAAGTGATCGTAAAAGATACGTAATTGATCATAATTGGTTCATGCATAAGTTACACAATGTTGATTATGTTTTGTGAGATTATGTTTGTACTTGCTGGGCGAAAGCTCATCAGTATATTCCATACTGTAGGTAAATGCCTGCAGCTTTACTTGGTGGGCCACGGAAACAATGCAGCAAGTGAAGGGCGGTATGGGATACCACTACGCAAGTTTTTCCGCAAACTATTTAAATTATCAAGTTATATATGTATGTTTTAAGGAATATGTACCATGTTACATATGTGATGTTTTTAAGTTGTGATCTTAAAATAAAGTTTAAAGAAGAAAAGAAAAATTTACTCCGGAATTTTCAGCAAGTTTAAGCTTTTTAAATTAAGAAGTAAGTTAAGCAAGTAATGTAACGGCCCACGTCTGCGCAGTACGCCCTGCGGGGACGGCGTGTGGTAGTCACGGCCCTACGTGGACGGTCGGGGCGTTACAGTTTGGTATCAGAGCGGTATCCTGCCAGCCTACTTCACTCTGCTTCATATCGTTTCTACAAGTGCCCAAGTAAGTTAAGTTATTTTTTAGAATTAGTTAAGATATTGCTTTTATAATGAGCATATTTCATCAATGGTTATACGAAGAATGATACCTATGATACTTTTAATTTTATGGGATGCGTTACCGCGATCCTAAAATTTTCCATGATGTGTATGTGATGGATAAGTTTACGATGTGATATGAAGAGATCATGATAAGTTATGATGTTTCCAAGATAGGACATGATAAGTTATGAAGGACAGAATGGATATACGAAATGTGAGGAATAAGGAACTAGAATTAAAAGATGGTTTGCCGTTCGTACGAACGAACCAAATTTTTGCAAGAGCCTAATCTTGCAACTGTAGTAGTTAAGTTATGATCGCTAGAATAGCAATAAGAAATAAATAGGCTTTAAGATCATATAGCCTATCGCCACATCTCAGGTATAGCGATAGTAAGGAACTTTTCCTTCTAAGGAATGGATCAATACCATGGAAGTTAAGTTTCCTGATTGTGAAACTTTTGCCCCTTACGAGTATTATTAGATACGGGAAAAATTTTTAAGATGCCTTAGTTTGGGGGTAGCAATATGCCAATACGAGTTGAATGCTACCAACAACAATTTAGTAGGCTATGATAATAATGATGACTATGAGTCTGACAATGAAGTTAAAAAGATTGAGATCGATAGCAAGAACTTTTAAATCGACATATAATGATTTGACCAAGGTCGACTATATACAATCCTTTAAGTAATGAAAATTACGCAATAATGGGAAGTTTTAGATATTCCTTAGAGTTATGATTATGCCTTTGTGCTATAAAGGAAATGCTGAAGGCACAAGAGAAATTTCTACTGGCTAACAAGTAGCTAGTTGATTTAAGGATACCTTTCACTGCATCACTCGAACAGTAATATGTTTTCAATAATACTATTTATTATTGTTTTCTATGAAAAGAAGATTCAAAGAAGTTATTTTATGTATGGTGCTTGATCTTATGCTTATTAGAACCAACTCACGTTATGTTATGTTATGGGCCAAATCCTTGAGGAATAAAGTTCCAAGAAAGGGGCCATCATGAAAAGAAAAAGGGTTCTAATAATACAAGATTAACATTGTACCAGAGGATCCTCAGCTTCAGCTAAATTGAAAGAAAAATATTTTCAATATGATATATTCGCTGAGCCCTCAATTACAGTTAAAGAACAGTATCTTAAAAAAATAAGATACAATATACTTTTCAAGTATGGAAAAGCTATATGATATAATATGCTTTTCAAGTATGGCAGGTTAAATGATATACTTGCTAAGAAATTTATGTAGATAGTTCTTGTAATGCAGTGTGAAAGAATGAAAGTATGATGATAAGGATATGAAAGTATGCATGAAAGTATGAGGATAAGAATTATGATGATATAGAAATAAGATTATGGTTCTATATAAGAGACATGATCCCATTAAAGTATAAAAATGGGAACTTGAACAAGTTACTATGGATCGATAGTGGATTTAAAGAAAGCCACCTAGAAGTATACGAATTTTCGAGGACGAAAATTTCTTTAAGGAGGGTAGAATGTAATACCCGGAATTTTGATGAACCTATGATTTCCTTTTAGATAAGGAAAATCACAAGTTTGAATCTAGTATGTTGATATGAAACTCATGATCTGAGTTAAATATCAGTAAATGTTTGAGTTCTCGTTTAAGTATCTACGAGACTCAGTAATAGCTTGCTTTAGTCAAGTGTGAAGCCTTTTGAGAAAAAGGGTAAAATAGGAATTTATGATTTTATGCCGGTCAATGTTTGACCAAGTTGATTTTATGTTTGTCTGAGACGAGACTGCAGTATAATTATCAGTATGAAAATTTTACTGCGACAACCGTCATTGCAAACAAATAAGTAGTTTCAAGTCTTAAGGAAATCCTATACGCAGTCCAGTTAAATATAGATAAATTCTGGACAGTGGTCCAGTACAAATTATACTGTTGTTAGATGAAAATAGTATTTGAAATGGACTGTATTTAAGAGGATAGCCTATGGGGCCTTATAGGTGACACCTTGTCCTAAAAAGAATGACAAATGTCACTTTGAGAATCGGTCACCCTTTAAGGACTAAAATGTAAATATTTTGTCTTTAGGGGCCAATATGTAATTTTAAGAAAAGTGAATGGTTATGGATTTTAAGAAAGTTAAGATAGTGTTAGGTGATTGATTAAGCAAGAATTGGAGGCCAAATGCTATCACCGTAGCCGGCCACCTTTAAGGACTAAAGTGCAAATGTTTTTGCCTTTAGGGGCCAAAGTGCAATTTTGGGAAAAATTGTGGTTCGATAGATAAATTTATAAATTTATGGAACTATGGATTTTTCTAGTTAGATCTCCTAGTTCAATTTAGCTTATGATGATTTTTAAATTTGGTTAACCTAGTTGGAAACCAAGGAATCAAGTTAGGTTTGGATTGGTTCAAAATTGACCAATCATTCGCCTACACTTGTATTTAAGGGAACCGGCCACTTTAAGGGTTAATGAGCAAATATTTTACTCTTAAGGACCAATAGGCAAGGTATGAGAAATTTGAAGTTCATTAGAATTTGATACCACACAATTTTAACCTTGCCTAGTAAGCAAAGTAGTTTTGCATATTAAGCTATGTTGCATTTTGCAACTTTTATATTTAGCAAGTAAGGGCCGGCTACCTTATGATGAATTTCAAGAAGGATTATGATAGATTTTTCTTACTAATTATTCAAATTCAACTAAGCCAAGGATTGATTACAAAGTGTAGTTACCATAGTTATGTTAAAACCAAGCTTATGTTGCCACATATGGCCGGCCATCACAAGGAGAAAACACATCAAATTCTAGCTTTGATGACTAAGCCTTATTAGCCTTGATGAGTCATCCATTTAGCTTTCTTCTTTGGCAAGCCAAGGCTTGCAAAATCTGCACCAAAAACCGGCCAATGAATGTAAGACACACCATGGCTTGGTTTAGGCATAAACCAATCAAGTTTTGCCTCCTAGACTAGTTAGAATTTTGACTCATCATGGCCGGCCACCACTTGAGTCCATTGAGTAAATTACTCTTGACAATTATCTGCAGCTTAGGAGATAATTGTTTCTCAAAAATTTTGAGAACAAGACAAGTGTTATACATAGCTTGAATAAGCAAGCTTATAGCTTTGCTTGCTAAGCTTGTAATTAAACATGTGTTGACACCTCTTGGCCGACCATTACAAGAATGAGACACTTCATGTGTCTAGCATTGGTGAGTCATCAATTAGCTTAGGTTATGTGGCCATTTAGACCCTTCACAACCGGCCACCTCAATGGACTTGGCAGCAAATATGCTGTCCAAGGGAGCTATAAGCAATATTGGAAAGGAAGAAAAGTCTAAGTGAAATTCTTTTCCTCTCATATATATAGGAGGTGGTACGACCATATGCTTTTTGGACAATAAACCTTAGATTTCAGCTCATTCTCTAGTCTTCCTTTTCCTTAAGAGCCGAACAAAAAAAAAAGTGAGAGCAAGCTGAAAACATATTCGGTTGGTGTTGGTCGAGTGAAAAAAGAAAATCTCAAAAACCTTAAGCTAGAAATTATCTTGTGATGCTTGAGGTAAATCTTTTTAACCTCTAGTGTTCATTCACGTTTTTGATAAGAAGATTATGAGTGTGATGTTATGTATAAGCATGAGTTTATGAAAAGTAAATTCAAGTACTATGCTTTATGTGTAGTTGATAGTTTTCGGTTTCGATATGCTAGTTTCGAAATAGGATTTTTATGCAAGTTTAGGATTTTTGTTTTACAAAAAAAAATTATATGAGTAAGATCTGATTGTATGAGTATGAAATGGTTAGGTAACGCCTGCATGCTTGATATAGGCTCACGGGGTATCCGTTTGAGGTAGTGTGCACGTTAGATTACCTAAAAACCCAAACCGAACAAAAACTGCCAGTTTCGGGTAGATTCGGACAGTATTTTTGAAAGCGAATTTTGAGGCCCTTAGAGGCCGAATCATGAAAAAGTTAAAACTACAAAGTTGTAGAGAAGGAAAAATCCTAGGGGCCAACACGAACAGTTTTTGAAAATAAGGCCTCTAAGACCTTCGTTTTTACAAAAACCCGAGACCTATTTCAAGATTAAGAAAAATGGTCGAAGAATTTTCAAAGGCAGAAACAAGCATGTTTAAGTCAGATTTGGATTTTAAGTTTAAAACGGAAGTTGTAGGAATCTTCAAGGTCTACAACTTTCATGAAGGAAATGATTTTAAATTCGAAACAGATTTGTTAGAAAAGGATCAAATTCAAGGACTGATTTCAAATATAATTTTCAGAATTCAAGGGTTTTAAATAAAATAGTAAAGTTTTAAGGTTTATACTATGTTTTGATATTTTTATACTAAGATAAGTTAATAACTAGGGTTATGTTGGTTAAATCCCCAACATCTTTAATTCTTACTTATGTTCTTTATTATAGCAGGGGATAACCTGCTATTGTGTCCGGATTTGGAGCGACACATTAGTGAATATAGTAATCGAGGTAAGTACAAACCTCACCTACAGTATGGGAAATAGTAAAGCTATTTTCAAATATATGACTTGATTACATGTTATGCTATGCAATGCCATGTTATGTTATGCAATGCCATGTATGTTATGCAATGCCATGTATGCTATGCAAGCCATGTTTTGTCATGTTATGCCATGTTATGTCAAGTCATGTATGTTATGTTACGTCAAGCTATGATAGGTTATGATAAGATATGTCATGTGTATGTATATACTATGGTTGATATACATTATGAGATAGTGACATCATGAGGCATGTTCACTAATAAGATCACACGTAAAGATTCTTAGTCTTGGGAATGTAACCAGACTAAGACTAAACCGAGACAAGTAAGGTGTCGTACCAACCTCCTGTTGATGCAGGAGGATCATGTATGTTACAAGTTCAAGTATGTGATTATCAACCTCTCGTTGATGCGTGAGGGTAAAGTGATAATCAACCTTCCGTTGATGCGTGAAGGGTTATGTTCATGTTTTCCAGAATTGTTAAGGGCCTTGCAAACCCTGACGTTCTGAGGCTGGCAAGCTTTTGGTACGTACACTAAGAGCCCACATGTAAGCAAGATAATAAGTTTAAGTCAATAAGTGATCGTAAAAGATACGTAATTGATCATAATTGGTTCATGCATAAGTTACACAATGTTGATTATGTTTTGTGAGATTATGTTTGTACTTGCTGGGCGAAAGCTCATCAGTATATTCCATACTGTAGGTAAATGCCTGCAGCTTTACTTGGTGGGCCACGGAAACAATGCAGCAAGTGAAGGGCGGTATGGGATACCACTACGCAAGTTTTTCCGCAAACTATTTAAATTATCAAGTTATATATGTATGTTTTAAGGAATATGTACCATGTTACATATGTGATGTTTTTAAGTTGTGATCTTAAAATAAAGTTTAAAGAAGAAAAGAAAAATTTACTCCGGAATTTTCAGCAAGTTTAAGCTTTTTAAATTAAGAAGTAAGTTAAGCAAGTAATGTAACGGCCACGTCTGCGCAGTACGCCCCTGCGGGGACGGCGTGTGGTAGTCACGGCCCTACGTGGACGGTCGGGGCGTTACACGTCGGCCCCCCGGCCCCGCCCCTCCTCCAACCTCCCCCGACCGCCACCCTCCCTGGCCCCCCCTTCTCTCTCGCGAAATTCGCGAACTCGCGAGAGAGAAGGGGGGGCCGGGGAGGGTGGCGGCCGGGGGGAGGGGGGTCGTCGGGGGTGGGGGGAGGCCGGGGGAGGGGGGCGGGCCCGGGGGGCTGGCTGGGGGCCGGCGGGAGGGAGGGGAAGAGAGAGAAGGGGGAAGAGAGAAGAGAGAGAAAGGGGAAGAAAGAAGAGAGAGAAAGGGGAAGAGAGAGGGGGGTGCCGGGGAGGGAGGCGGCCTGGGGTGGGGTGAGGGCCGGTGGGAGGGAGGGGAAGAGAGAGAAAATGGGATCGCCGGCTGCGATGGTCGGCGGTCGGGGCTGGGGGCCGGAGGTGGCCGGAGTTGGGTCACCGACGTCAGGGATGAGTCGCCGGCGTCCGTCGCTGGCGGTGAGAAGATCGCCGGTGACGGAGAAGAGTTTAGGTGGGAATAATTGTATGAGGTTAGGTGTATGATAAATATCGTACACCATCAACATTTGAACCGTTCGATTGAGTCTCAACGATCAAAAAAAAAACTCTACCGGTAATTACCCTCAGATGGTCTCTACCACAATCATATCCTTATTAAATATTAAATTATTAGAAAATTAATTTAACTGTCAAAATAAAAATACTTACAATTAAAGTAAAAGTACAATTTTTAACACAAATTTTGTCATTTTAAAAGTTGCAAGAGCAATCAAACTAATATGTAAGAATGGCATGAATCAGGAAAAGCCACACACGTATGTGTATAGATGTATTATTGGGTTTTTGTCGGTTTATATAAAAATCGATCCTACATTGAAACATATAAAAAATGTCTACAATAACGAATTTTCAAATGCATTATAGTAGTTTAGAATATAAATTTTTTGAATTATTTTTTGCGTCCTTCATTCATTTTGGGGCTATTCAAAAGTATACCTTTAGTTTTATGTCATTGTCGGAATAAATATCAAGTCACATTTAAAAGGTTCATATATATAACTTCTTTTGGTCAATCATTTATTTTCTAGGAAAATTATCAAAATACCTATGGAGAGAAAACAACAAATACAAGAAAATGAAAGCACCAAATAATTCCAAAAATTAATTTTAAATAAATTTCTTTCATCTTTTTTTTTATTTTTTTTATTTTAGAGAACATTTAGAGGTATTGACTGTTCTGAAATAAGGGCATGACTATAGAGAGAGACAAGTTATCTTCATTAAAAAAAAAAAAATCAGAATCTTTTTTGTTTGTTCTTTTGGGAGACCATAATCTTTAATTTAGCCTATATATTACAGAAACATTTCGAATTACAAATGACTTCTTCATGTCGTTTTCATGAATTTCATTTTTCATGCTTAACATATTTTAAAGTAATTTTGGGGGGTTTTTTTTTTTTTCTTAGCCTCAATATCAAATTTTCCTCTTTTCATAATGTAAACGGAATCCATAAACTTTCAAATTCAAACATCCTGTTCTATCTTATTGCGCATCGTTTGATCTAGTGATCATTGGGTGAATTGAACCTTTCTAGTGGAATTTTTAGCCTCAATATCAAACTTAAAGTAATTTTGAAGTAATTTTGGGGGTTTTTTTTTTTTTTTTTTTTTTTAGCTTCAGTATCAAACTTTCCTCTTTTCATAATGTAAACAGAACTCATAAACTTTCAAATTCAAACCTCTCGTTCTGTCTTATTGTGCATCGTTTGATCTAGAGATCATTGGGCAAATAGAACTTTTCTAGTGGAAGCAAAACATTGTTTGATAATTAAAGATGGACCACATTTTACATAGGTTCAACTTTTTTCCTTGTGAACGAAAAACTATGACTATTCAACTGTAATTCCTCGACTGAATTTAAAGTTCAGGCTGCTGATAATACTGGACAATTTTGTCTTTTTCTTTTTGGCTGAAAAGCTTAAGTGATTCACGTGTCTATTTTTAAAAAGGAAATTTTTCTTATTTTGAAAAAAAAAAAAGTATTTTCATTTTGAGAATAAGATAGTGTTTAGATGTGTAATAAATTTTCTTTTGAAAAATAGAAAGTTGTTTGGAATGAGAAAAAAATGGTGTTAATAGTATATTGTGAGAAGATTTCAAAAATATTCTGTTCTTTTTTTTTTTTCAAAATAATACTGTACAAAATAAATTTGAAAATAAAATATAATATATATTTTTTTCAAAATAAAAAAATGATGAAAAAAAATTGAAACAAACACTTTTCTGTAAAAATTTTCAATTTCAGAAAATGGACATGTCATCCAAACTTAAGGTTTATTGAACTTAAGAGGAGTGGAGAAAAGAATACACATTGCACCATATATACTTGTCTTGAGACACTAGTTCCGTCAAGAAATAAAACAAAATCATATTTTAAAACTACAACGTCATTAAATTATTATAATAATTTATCTTATTTATTTATTTATTTATTCATTGTGGTCGTCGGGAAACATTAAAAAGAAATGACTAATTAGTAACGATGAGAAGATGATATTATTGTATCTTAATAAATAAATGTTTGACATATATATACGCGTGCAAACCCATGCCATGTAACTTTGAGGTCATGACTCACATCTCATGCACATAATTAATAATTATATCCTGTTCCCCGAAGACTCAGAAATCAAGTCATAATGTTCGATATATGTACATATCTGTATATATTTATAAATTAAAGATGCATAATGAAAGTATTAAATTGCTTTGGAAAAAAAAAAAAAAAAACCAGCCAGTCAAACACTGGGAGTGATAGATAAGTTCTATAAATATATATATATATATTAATATCTTGAATTTAATACAAAATTATAGTTTACATCCTAAAGTTTTAATTTTAACAATTTACCTTTGAATTTAAAAATGTGTTACCAAAGACCCCAATTGACAGTGGCATTAATTTAATACGTAACTTGCACATGAGTCATTAATTAAAAAGAAAATTAGATGGAGAACTATGTTTTGAAGTTCAGCATTAATATAAGGAGATATTAAATTTATGACATTCTTGCATGTAACCCTTAATTAAGAACATAAAAGATATTTTTTAATTAATTTCAACCTGAATTTATACATAAAACAAAATTAATTAAAAAAATTTCAACTTTGAAATTAAATATTTTAAACCTAATAAATTCAGGTTAAAAAATATAAAAATATCGATTCCTACCATTAATTGATGACTCATGTATAAGTTATTAAAAAAAAAGTTGGCGCTATTATTAATTGGATGTGTTTTTATCAAAAATTTTCAAGTCCGGAAGGTAAAAGTACGTAAAAGTTCATGATGGAGAATGTAACTGTACCAAAAGTTCATAACACCAGTACAAAAAATCCTTTAGATAATGTAGTCTTTTTGTTTGTTTTTGTTGTTGTTGTTGTTGTTTTTTTTTTTTAACTTGTTTGTTTGTTTAAAGAATTTTTTTTTTTTTTTGTTTGATTAATAATAGGAGTCTCCTCGGTTAGGTTCCAATAGCATTTTCATTAGCTATATTCATGTTCAATTATAGATAGCAACCCAGTTTATGTATAGATTAATTTAAAGACTTTAAAAAAAAAGTGGTTTGATTTGGTCTATAAAAGTTTTATAACATGCAACCTACAATGCAATATGATGATGTCCAAACTCCCAAATATACTATAATTAAGGTGACATATTTAAGTTTAGAGTTGGTAAAAAATGCCGAAATTTTATGATTGTAAGTTTAACTTAACGGTAAATTTATTTCTACTTTAATATTCACATCTAAAGCGTTCTATTTTCCTAATCACAAAAAAAAAAAAAAATGATAATAACAATGTACAGACAGGTATTTGAAGTGCCTAAGAAGGTTAACTATTTTTCAATCGCCGCCAAAGTGAAAGCCAAATGTGGCTATTAAATGAAGTCGAAATCCATTCACAACTTATCATTAGCCTTGTATAATCCTTTCTATCATGCTAACAAGTTATCAAATAAGAGAGAGATTCAAGCCAAAAATAATAATAATAAATAAATAATAATAATGATAATAATGAGAGAGAGAGAGAGAGAGAGGGAGAGAGAGAGAGAGTTGTAAGGTCATGATCATGTGTATATTGTTGGTAAATCAAGTGACAAAATAATTCATACACGAAAACATGTGCATCCATGTGGGAACCACATTATCTCTAACAAGTGTGCTCTACCATATAAAAATTAAAGAAATTTTTTTTTTTGTCAAACAACAAATAAAGAAAGGAAAAAAAAAAAAAAAAAAAAAAAAAGAAGAAGCTTACAACAAGTAGGCCGCTCCATTTGAGAATATGCTTTAATTCTTTTTAGGAAAAAAAGAAGCTTACAACAAGTTGACAGGTCCACTTGAGAATATGCTTTAATTCCTTTTGGTTCAAGTGATTTTGATTCCGTCTTAATTTGCTTCTCTCTTTCTTTCTTTCTTTCTTCTTTTTTATTTTTTTTATTTTTTTAATTTATGATAGACATTATATTTTTATTTAATTGATAGGTACTTTTATAACAATTTTAAGATTAAGTATTCATTTGACATTTCATTTAAACTCACTTTTAAAAAAAAAATTTTTTAACAAAATTCTCTTAAAAAAATTTTAAATTTACTGGATTTGGATCTATAATTCAAACAGATAATAATTTTTTATTGATAAGATATATGACCAGGAGTAATTTAGTATCACATGTTGTTAATCAATCTATTAAAACAATAATACTTATGAATAAAGTAAGAGAACATTTTGTAAAATAAGTTTCTTCCCTTTTTTTCCCCTAGCACGGGCGCCTAATAAGAAGTACAGAAGTTGGACTGAAAAAATAACTTAATATAGTAGTCAATTTTAGGCACTATAAATCTCTCTCCCAGAAAAAATAAAATAAAATAAATCGAAACCATTTATGTCACACATTTCACACAAAAAAAAAAAAACAAAAACAAAACACAACTAAATCATCAGAATAATGCCTTTGGTGAAAGGTAGTTATGAATATTATGCTACACTATAAAATTATTTAATAGAATCTAGTTTCTAACGCGGGTCTCTATCAATGAATAAGACTTTTTGGAAAAAAAAAAAAAAAAAAAAAGTCTACTACAGCAGATTCTAGAAATGAGTTCAAATTCATTAATTTATTTTGGGGTCTCTCCAATGTTAGTAGATAATAGAGACAAAAAAAAAAAAAAAAAAAAAAAAAAAAGAACACAAAAATTGAAGAAAAATGGTGCTTATGACACTGTCCATACGGCGGAAGATTTCATGCTGGTTGCAATTTTCCCAACACCATGAATCTTGCAGGCGTTCACGG
>CM046369.1:18434155-18435539 GCA_025413025.1 Ficus hispida
GCTAGTTCTTTGTAGTGGTTCTGAGGGTTTCATTATAGTTGATAAAATTGTACAGTGAATACCATAGCAATAGGAATGGGAAGAAAAGATAAGGGGATTGTGAGAGATAGAGATTGCAAGGAGTAGATAGAATCGGGAGAAGATGCGGGAATTGCGAGAATTATGGGTAATCTAGGATGCTTGAGATGAGAATTGGGATTCTCTATGTGTACCATGATGCCCTAAATTTATAGATGATGATTATATCCATTTTGGTGCTGAACATGCCGTATTTGGTGAAAGGAAGTTGCTTCTTCTGGATCTAGGTTGACTTTCCTTATTTGGCGAGCTTTTCTAGAAAGGGAAAGTAACCTTTTTGACTGATTCTTGACTTGATCTTTGTGCAAGGATGGACAAAGAAGGTTTACTATTATTTCCATGATATGAATTTAGGCGAGTACCTAAATCAACTCTTGAGTCAATTTCTTGAGTCGCTGGGCCTTGGCTTGACCGTCTCGGATCGATCAGGCTCTTAAGTCGACTTAATGAATTGTTGGGTTGATTTTTAAATTGATCTTCTTGATTTATATTGCACGTAGATGGTGAGAGATGATGTATGAAATTTGACCTCAACAATATCCTATTTAAATAGAATAATGAGTTTATAATACAAGATAAATAATATTTGTCTACTTTAGAGTTCAATATATATAAGTTTCTTAGAGTTTGAGGAAAAAAAAGGAGGGTAAATAGCATTTTTTATAGTAAATAATTAACGTAAATAATAGATTAAAAATATTCGAAGTAATAATAAATTTATTATACAAATAATTATTTTTTTAAAAAATTTATTGAAATATTATTTACTTTAAATATTTTTAACATCATATTATTTTATTTTTTTTAAGGGAAAATTTTATAACTGAAAAAGATACAAAGATAATAAAAGAAAAAAAACAAATGACCATAATACGTGAGATATAATCTTATAATGAGACCGATTTTAATAGTAAATTCAGATAAAGTTCAGAGTTAAGACATTTTGTCTGAGGTTCGACAACAAAAAAGTTTATTGACACATTAAAATCAACCACATATAAGATTTTTTTTTTTTTTTTTTCAAAATCTTTACAATGGATGGAACGCCTTATCGATCGAAATGATATGTTCTATAATAATATATATGTATATATTCAATGGTTACAAGAGGACAAAATGGGGGCCACGGCTCAAGGGGTGAAGCTACGGGCAATGGCCTTAGTGATCTTATCCTTGGGCTGGTCAGGACTCAATTTTGCAGCCCAGAGTTAGTGATCTCACCCTTTGGATTACTGTCTTCAGATTAGCTTCATATTTTTATCCTCTGGATAGCTCAATATGTCTTAACGATATTAATATTCTTATC
>CM046369.1:18435639-18610639 GCA_025413025.1 Ficus hispida
TGCTCCTCATCGGCGACGAAGTAGGAGTCCCCTAGAGGCTTCCCTTGTTCGTTTTTGTTATGTAGTAGGCGGAGGAAACCATCTTTAAGCCCTTTTTCTTGATGATTATCTTCATTCTCTTGCTAGGGTTTCTGTTATCATCTTTTGGTTCGGATCCGGCTTCACGCTTGAGATTGCCGCTATGCTTGATCACTATCTTCAAAGGCTTGCGAGGCTTTTCATTGGCTTCTACTAATTCTTCTTCAGCCTTCTTCTTGTTGCTTTTGATAACTATTTCATGTTTTCGGAACAAACTTTGTTCTCTACAAAGGGAAGATGAAAGAAAAAAGAAAATCAGCAACTAAATCAACAATGAATAGTAATCACATGCATAATTTTACTGTAATTTTATTCTTAACTCCATATATAATTCAAATCCTCCTGTCTTAATTTAAAGATGAAAATATGTCTACAAAATTTAATACGTATTTGCGTACTTGTGGTTGTATCTATTTTCCATGTCAAAAATAATTAAATGCTCTCTGTCCCATGAAGGACTATCCCACTTGTATGTATGTTACTAAAGATATAAATACACATACAAGCACTTCCTTTGTATCATATATTAAGACAAGATTTCATTTTGATTAAAAAAAAAAAACTAGACAAGATTTTATTCTCTTGACTTGTATCATTTCTTTTTCTTCTTCTTCTTCTCCTTGTCTTTTTTTTTTTTTTTTTTTTTTTGAAGTTTTATGTCACGAATTATAGGAGACCTTCAACTTGTATAATATGGATTTTAATACAATTAAAAAGTCTACGATTTAATATATTTGCATGCATATGTTCGTGTTCTCTAATATTCCATGTCGAAAACTAATTTCTTTTGATCATTCTAATTTTCCATCTTTTTTATATAAGTTTTCTCTCCCTTTATTTTTATTTTATTTTATTTTTCACATATCGAAGGGAGTGTTACTGATATATTAATCTAATTATATAATTAAAGAGAATTGATAGGCTGATAAGAGATTTATTATTGAGTGCCATTATTCCTTTAGACGAATTCGGTCTCAAGATTTTAATCTCTCTCACCCTAGAATCTTCACTGTTGGAAGTCACACACAGAGCACGGCTTATGAGTTTACGAGATCACTTCATATAATACTTTAGAATATCTAGTCCAAGAAGCAAGAACTTTTGCCTATATATGCATGCTCTGGAAATTTAAAGATTGTCCTATAAATATGACTATATATGTATATATATATATATATATATATACACACACGATTATATTTTGTTCTTTCGATCACACAGGGTTCTATAAATTAGTAGACACAAATTCAGTACTTAAAAATTAAAGAACAGAGGCCAAAAAAGAAAAAGATAGAAAACACGTAAATTAGAAAGAAAGAAAGAAAGAAAAGAGAGTATTTACCAGGAGCTCAAAACGAAAAAGATCACCGCAAGTGAGGGCTTATTTGCTTTCTTAGTTGAAGAAGAAATAGCTTAGATATCCGTATTTCCCTATTTATGCTAATTATAAGTTTGATTCCTAATTAGACTTTTACATATTCAAACTTGAGATCCTTATTTCACTTCGATTCAAACTATTTATTCTCTTGACTTGTGTCATTTCGTTTATTTATTTTATTTTTATTTTCTTTCTTTCTTTTTTTTTTTTTTTTTTTTTTTTTACGTTTTATGTCACGTATCATAAGAGACCTCCAACTTGTATTATGGATTTTAATACAATTAAAAAAAAAAGTATTTACCAGCAGCTCAAACGAAAAGAACCGTAAGTGAGTGCTAATTCGCTTTCTTAATGAGAAGAGAGAGCTAGATAGTCTTAATTCCCTATTTATACAATTATAATTAGTTTGATTCTTTGTTGGACTTGTATTTGACTTATATTCAAACTCTTTATTCTCTTGACTTGCGTGCTTTCTTTCTTTCTTTCTTATTAAAAAATGACTGTGTGCTTTCTTTCTTTCTTTCTTTATTATTATTATTTTTAAGTTATGTTATGATGAATCATAGGAGACCTTCAACTTGTATTATTGTTTTTAACTATACATAAAAAAAGTCTACGATTTAACATATTTGCTTACGTATGTTTATATATATATATATATATATATATATTCTGTAAAATCCCATGTCGAAAATAAGTGTGTGCAGTTTTTCCACAGCTCCTCTCTATCCCATGAGGCTAACCCCACTTGTACATATGTTCTTATTCGAGAAATATTTTACCCATATATAAGCACTTATTTGGATTATCAATCTAAGATTTCATTTCGTCGGAAAAAAAAAAATACTAAACAATTATTTTTGTGCTAGAGAAAAATGTATCAAGGAAGTAAAACGTGTTAAATATATAATTAATAAACAAATCTAAAACTCACTGTAACAAAATATATATCAATTTTACAAAATATGTAGTTTCGACTATTATACACACATATATATACATATCCTTTATTATCTCTGAAGCAACCGGCCTACAGAATTTTTGTCCCACTAATATAATTAGATATTGTTGAAGACATAGAATAAGAGGTTTATGATCGATCTACGAATTTTTTTTTTAATTTTCATTTGATATAAACAATTTGCATACATATTATATATTATATATATATATATAAGCATGCTTCCGAACTTTAAAGATTGTCTACATATATGTGTTCGATATTCTGTTCTTTTCAATATCCTATTAATTAAGCATGCATTTGGATGGCTGGTTGAAGTTAAATAATTAATTGGAGTTAGTGATTTTACAAAAATTAATTATAATTTTTGTTGAATTTAAAAAATAAAAATAAAAATTCAGTTGAAAATGTACATATTAGTTGAATATGAAATGCTAGACCAAACAAACCAAAAAAACTTTTTTTTATTTTTAACTTATGCATTTAGAAAAAAACGTTACTATAAATTAAGTAAACACAAATACGGTAACCTTATTTTTACATTGACTTCCAATCTTCAACTCAGATAACAATTGTTCGATGCTAAGAACTGTGTTCATTTTTCCAGCTATTATCTTTTTATTCTTTCTTTCTTTGGTGATTACATAATATATAGCTTGTTCAAGAAAGCCATAGCACATATTGCAACCTAAATGATTATTAAAGTACCGAAAACCTCGATAATAATTAGCCTTGATTATATAAATATTGCTCTCTTTTTCTTGCATCGTAAAATTAAAAGAAAAATAAAATATAATTCAATTAACATTAAATAAATAAAAAAACTGAAGAAGAAAATACTTTTGAAATTATATAGGATCAGATAGTCAAATAAAACGTCACACCAAAAAGTGCCTAATGGAAATTGATGGAGATAAAACGAGAGGAGAGGATGTGATATGATAATATTTATAAGAAACGATTACTAGTTCTACTGCTAGTTGGAATATGAAAGTACATATTTTATAACGAGTGGGAGTTTTAATAGGATTACAATTAGGAGAACTTAAAATTCATATTTAAGAAAAAAAAATTTTGTATAGTCGCTTATAGTTTAGAACTAGAATTTCTGTTTTGTAGTACGAATACCATAAAATATACAACAAGATTTACACCATTTTCTTTTTGTTATGTAAATTCATCTTCTTTTTTGCTTCTTGATCTCAAAGAAAATATTATAATTAAACTTTAAAAATATTATAATCATTGTTGCCATTATTCGTATGTAGGAAATTACATGAATCGCTACTGATTATGGCAATCTAGGGTTTTTCATGTATACATGTTTTTGGCAAAAGAATAGTCACTTATTTTGTAGCACGAATACAAGAAATATATCATATACGACTCAAGAAAGTATCCCAGATAAAAGAAAGATTAAGGACTCAAAACGTACATATAAGGAAAATTGAGATATATCCAATGAACATAACCAATAAATTTATTATTATTATTATTATTATTGTAATTAAACTGAGAAAAGGTTATAAGTGATATTAAAGTTTACTTGTACATGTAATTTGATTGGGACCGGCCACTAGCTGTAACTCCCAACCTACGTAGAGCTGTTACCATACATACTTGAACTTACATAACTGTTTAAACCTACTTGGAAAATCGAGAATAAATTTTTTTTTTCAAACTTACATATAAAATAGGGTTGCTCGTATGGAAAACTTATCATGCATACATACTGAGATAAAAACATACATATATAATTCTTTCAACTTGTTAGAGTCTTTAAAGTCTCATATTTTTGTACAACTTAACTTATTTTAAAACATATATGTATATTTTAAACTTAGTAAAACTTGCGGAAAATTTTGCGTAGTTGTATCCCACACCGCCCTTCACCCGCCGCATCATCCACCTGGCCCACCAATTAAGCTGCAGGCCTCTTACCTACAGTATGAAATATGCTGATGAGCTTTCGCTTGGCAAGTACAAACATAATCTCACAAAACGTAAAAATATCGTGCAACTATGCATGAATCAATTATGAATCTTTTATGACCAATTATTGACTTGATCTTATTATCTTGCTTAACATGTGGGCCCCTAGTGTATGTACCAAAAGCGCATCCTCAGAACGTCAGGGTTTGCAAGGCCCATAACCATTCTGGAAACCTGAACATAACCCTTCACGCATCAACGGAAGGTTAATTATCATTATACCCTCACGCATCAACGAGAGGTTGATAATCATAAACTTGAACTTGAAACATACATGATACTCCTGCATCAACACGAGGTTGGTACGACACCTTATTTGTCTTGGTTTAGTCTTAGTCTTGTTATATTTCCAAGACTAAGAATCTTTACATGTGATCTTTTTAATCATGATGCACATGAAACTAGACATGGCATAATAATAAATTCATGGCATAATTTGATGTATCATGGCTTAACATGACATCGTATCATAACCTAGCATGACATCGTATAACATGACATGACATAGCATAACTTGGCATAACATAACATAACATGTAATCATGTCATATGCTTGAAAATAGCTTACTATTTGCCATACTGTAGGTGAGGTTTGTACTTACCTCGCTTACTATGTCCGTTAATGTGTCGCTCCAAGTCCGGACACAACAGCAGGTTATCTCCTGCTATAATAAAGGACATAGGTAAAGGTTTAAAAATGTTGGGGATCTAGCCAACACTTATGCATAACCATAGTTATATGTCCCCTCCAAATATGATATAAGTCTTAGCCCATTCTTAAACTTGGTATCTTGTTGGGCTACATTGGGTAACCCGGGCTTTGGCCCAGTCCAATAACCTGGGTGTCCTTCCAGATTACCGTTGGTCAATCTAGTCTCCATTTCTTGGGTCCCAAAATTTTTTTGGCTTTTCTTTGGAAAAACTTAACATTTTAGGTCCTTTTTAATTCAAAAATCCTTTGTTCAACTTTTGAAAAATTATAATTCTTGAGTAGGATTTGTAAAATCATTAAGTGTTGAAAACTGCCCTTGGAACAGCTTTCCACAGTCAAACCATCAGTGTATGTGCAGGAATGTCCTTTTCCTGAACTGTTTTAGAAAATCCTGAGCAGGAATTTCCTGTTCCTGCACAGTTTTAGAAATCCAATTGTATTTAAAAATCTGGGTCGAATCCGAAAAAGTTTTCTTCATGAAAGTTTTAGATCTTGAAAAATTTTACAACTTTCATGTTTTACTCAAAACCCAGTTCTGCATTTATCCTACTCTTATCCCTGTTGAACCCACTTGGCCGTGCATGAAATCTGGGCACAGTTAGGCTCAGATTTTTGTAAAAACCGAGGATGTTGGAGCCTTATTTTGCAAAACGGTCTGAGTTACCCACTAGAAAAAACCCTTCTCTACAACTTTTATGTTTTAAGTTTTTCCAGATTCGGCCTCTAAAGGCCTCAAAATCAGATTTCCAGAAAACTGGCTAGTTTTACCTAAACTGGCAGTTTTTATGCTTAGATTCATTTTACGTCCTAATACGCGCACACTACCTCAATCGGCCGCAACCGAGAGCCTATACCAGTCATGCAGCGCTTTCTAACATTCATTCCATCCTCATACATCCATACAATCACATTCAAATCCTTAGGCAGATTTGGGGACATATAACCATGCATAAACCCTAATTTTCATGCAACCAATCACATAAGCATGTATATCTTGAAATTTAAAGCCACCTAAGCACTAATATCAAGAACAACCCTAAAATTTCTAAACTAGGGTAGAAAATTAAATTGAGCTTATGCTCTACAATTTCAACATTGAAACACACTTAAATCTCCAAATTGAAACTTGAATTGAAAAGCCTAGGATCCAAGGAGGCTTACCTTACTCAATTCAAGAGATTTGGCTCAATTTTTCCCTTTTTCCTAGCACCACCACAACCGACCTTCCTCTAAATGGGTTCCAAAAATTTTTAAACCTTTGCTTGCTGTTTCAATCAAGAAAACTGACTAACCTTGCACCAATTCTCTTGCTCTACTCTTTTTTTTTTTTTCTTCCTAGAGTTCGGATTTTTAGAGGAAATGGGTGGAGAAATTTTGGGCATAGTTTTGCTGATTTTTCCAATTTTTTGAACCAAAAATCCGCCCCCCTTCAACCCCTATTTATAGCTGAAAATTATTTTAATTTTGGATTTATTTTTAATCCAAAATTTGCTTAAATACCCTTGGGACAAGAATTTTTGCACAAAATTTTGCACAAAAGCCCTCCAAGTGGCCGGCCATTAGGTGCTAGGTGTCATCCAAAGGATTTTTCAATTTTTCTTTAATCAAGAATAATGTCATAAATTCAAGATAAGGTGATGTCATCCTTAAGGCATCGTTTGGCCTTTCCTTTATAATGCAGTCAACTTTTATGCTAACACAGATATTTTCAATACTGTTATTAACTAATAACAATATTTTATACTGTATTGTAGTCCAAAATTTATCTGTGTAAAAATGAACTGTATAAAATTTTTCTTATTTCTTGAAACCTTTCTTGCCCTTAATATCCTACTTGGTGTGCTTGATTTTTCTATGGTGGTTTTAAATCTTACTCATGTTACCTTGTCCGTAAAGATGGTTTTCGCAGTATATTTCCTATACTGCTTATCATATCTCAGTACCTTCATCTATTTGACATTTCTGGTCAACCTTTGACTTTTTCGGTCAAACTTTGACCAACATGAAATCATAGAATTTTTCTTCCCTTTTTGCTCTAAGGTCACTTACTTGGCTAAGCAAACTGCTTATTGAGTCTCATAACTAATTGAATGAGAACTCAAACACTTACTGATAAAATTATGAATTTCACATTGAAATTCACAATTTTCATGAAACATCACGAAAAACACATAATACGAACTTAGATTTCTTATGCACGAGGAAATCATGAGTCCGTATAAATTTTTGGTTATTACAATCCACCTCCTTACAAAATTTTCGTCCTTGAAAATTAGAATAATTCTGGGTGGCTTTTCTTCATATCCTCTTCACGTTCCCATGTTGCTTCCTCAATCTCATGATTTTGCCAGAGAACCTTGACTAAAGGTATAACTTTGTGCCTTAGCACCTTTTCTTCTCGTGCCAAAATTCGAACCGGTTTTTCCTCATAAGTCAGATCCTCGTGAACCTCAATGGGTTCATGGCTCAATACATGTAAGGGATCGAGATGTATTTCTTTAGCATCGACACATGAAATACATTGTGCACATATGCTAATTCTTGGGGCAAAGCCAACTTATAGGCCACATTACCGATTCTTTCGAGTACTTCGAATGGTCCTATGTATCTCGGACTTAGTTTCCCTTTCTTTCCAAATCTCATGACTCCTCTAAACGGAGCAATCTTGAGGAAAACCAAGTCTCCTACTTGGAATTCTAGAGGCCTTCTGCGTTTGTTGGAATAACTCTTTTGTCGACTAAATGCAGTTTCCATCCGTTGACGTATAAGTCTTATGGCCTCAGTGGTTCTCCGTATAAAGTCCGTAGACACAAGTTCTTTTCTCTTGTCTCGTACAATGGACTGGAGATCTACACCTTCTCCCATAGAGAGCTTCATAAGGAGCCATTCCAATTGAAGCTTGGAAACTGTTGTTGTACGAGAATTCAATCAAAGGAAGCTTCTTATCCCACGTTCCCTTAAAGTCCATCACACATGCTCGTAACATATCTTCTAAAGTCTGAATGGTCCTTTCTGATTGTCCATCCGTCTGTGGGTGAAAAGCTGTACTAAAAGTAAGCTTTGTACCCATGGCTTGATGTACACTTCTCCAAAATTTCGAAGTGAAACGACCATCACGATCTGAGATGATCGATTTTGGAATCCCATGGTAGCGAACGATCTGCGCGATGTACAGGTCCGCTAGCTGCTCCACTAAAAAGCTAAGCTTGATGGCCAAGAAGTGTGCGGATTTCGTCAATCGGTCGAAAATCACCCAAATAGCATCATTGCCGCTGGGAGTTCGGGGTAGACCAATCACGAAATCCATCGTCACTTGATCCCATTTCCATTCTGGGGTGGAAATTTTCTGCAATTCTCCCCCAGGACTTTGGTGTTCAGCCTTCACTTTTTGACACGTAAGACATTACCTAACAAATGTGGCAATGTCATTCTTCATCTTGGACCACCAAAAACTTTCCTTCAAGTCTTTATACATCTTTGTGGCTCCAGGATGAACAGAATACGAAGTCTCATGAGCTTCTCTCATGATTTGCTCCTTCAACTCTCCTTATTAGGAATGCATAGTCTATTTTTCCGATAGAGTATGCCCTCGTCAGATATGTTGAAGTCTGACTCCTTTCCTTCTAAGACTTCGTTCTTCGTCCTAAGCAGTGAGGCATCTCCTTCTTGACGCTCCTTCATGCCATCCAAAATGGTAGGTTGGAAGGTTAGGATAGCTAAACCTCCCGTAATAAGCTCTATTCCAGCTTCTACTAGCTCCTTTTGAAGGGGCTTGATCAATGACTGAATTGATCTCAATGAGGAAAATGACTTCCGACTAAGAGCATCGGCTACTTTATTCGCTTTTCCAGGATGATAATGAATGTCTACGTCATAATCCTTCACTAATTCGAGCCATCTTCTTTGTCTCATATTAAGCTCCTTCTGTGTGAAGATATACTTCAAACTTTGATGATCCGTATAGACTTCACACTTAGTGCCGTAAAGATAGTGTCTCCAAATTTTAAGTGCGAATACTACCGCCGTAAGTTCCAAGTCATGCGTCGGATAGTTTTTCTCATGATCCTTAAGCTGTCGGAAAGCATACGCGATCACTTTTCCATTTTGCATGAGGACGGCACCCAATCCTATCTTGAAAGCATCGCTATATATCATGAAGTTCCCTTCTTCAACCACTGGAATCGTAAGAATTGGAGCACTAGTCAGCTTACTTTTTAGCTCTTGAAAGTGTTCTTCACACTTAGCAGTCCATTCGTACTTCTTTCCTTTTCGCGTAAATGCGGTAAGCGGCGCTGTGATATTAGCAAATCCCTCAACGAAACGTCGGTAGTAGCCTGCTAAGCCAAGGAAACTACGTACTTCGGTGACGTTTTTCGGAGCTAGTCATTTACTTACGGCTTCAATCTTGGATGGATCTACCGATGTGCCTTCCTTGGAAACCACATGTCCTAAGAAATGGACCTTCTCCAACCAAAATTCACACTTGGTGAATTTAGCATAAAGCTGGTTTTGTTTTAGAAACTGTAAGGCAATCCTTAGATGCTCCTCATGCTCCTCCTTAGATTTTGAATAAATCAAGATATCATCTATAAAGACGATAACAAACTTATCCAAGTAGTCCTTGAATACTCGATTCATCAGGTCCATAAAGGCAGCTGGAGCATTTGTCAATCAAAATGGCATAACGAGGAACTCGTAATGTCCATATCAAGTTCGAAAGGTCGTCTTGGGAATGTCTCCTTGCCTTATTCGAAGCTGATGATATCCCGATCGCAGGTCAATTTTCGAAAATATTGAAGCTCCTTTCAATTGATCGAACAAATCGTCGATCCTGGGTAATGGATACTTATTCTTAATGGTAATCTTGTTCAATTCCCGATAGTCAATGCACATCCTAAAAGTGCTATCCTTCTTTTTAACGAATAAAACTCGGGCTCCCCATGGTGAATTGCTCTGACGGATGAATCCTCGATCCAGGAGCTCTTGCAACTGAAGTTGCAATTCCTTAAGTTCGGCGGGGGCCATCCTATATGGTGCCTTGGATACTGATGCCGATCCAGGAAGCAATTCAATTTCAAAAGAGATCTCTCGCTCCGGTGGTAATCCTGGCAAGTCTTCAGGAAAAACTTCGATAAAATCCTTGACTATCGGTACTTCTTCCGGCCTGCTCTTAGTTTCTTACGCCTTATCCACTATGTTGGCTAAAAATCTCATACATCCTTCTGCCAACAACTTCTTAGCCTTTAGCGCAGAAATGAGCATTTTCGGCTGTTTCGGAGTCGATCCTCTAAAAATGAACTCCTCGCCTCCAATTGGCTTGAACGTGACAACACGACGTTGGCAGTCTATAACCGCATTGTATTTCCCCAAGAAATCCATACCCAATATGACATCGTAGTCATATAGGTCAATGACAATCAAGTTGACATACATTTCCCTACCACATATAATTATTGGAACATGACGTATCCAATAATCAGACAACAAAATTTCCCCGGAGGGTAATGCAGTTCTGAAAGTTCTATCGATCCTATCACTTCCTCTACCTAGTTTCTTAGCAAACTTAGGTGATGTAAATGAATGCGTAGCTCCAAAATCAATTAACACATAAGCATCTTGTTGGGCAAAAGGAAGCTGACCTGTCACCACTGTGGATAGTCCAGCTTGAATATCCTCCTTCGTATAGGCATAAATGTGTCCTTGAGTTTCTGGAGCTTCAAGTCTGTCTTAGGAGATTTCGGGTCCTTCGAGCTTCATCTGTGCTGCATGAAGCTGATACCCCTGACTCCTTTGTTGGTGCTGCAGACTCTGAAAATTAGCATTGCAGTCCTTAGCATAGTGGCCTTCCTTACCACACAGAAGCAACGATTAGTTCCAGCACGGCAATCTCCCAAGTGCTTCTTCCCACATTTCTGACAAGTGGGATTTATGTAGCTATCAGGGGCATTCCTCTTCTGGGGAAAATTTTGTTGATTCCCCTGTCCCCTCCATTCCACTTCCTCTTCTATTGATTATTGTCGTACTGCTTGTTGTTGCTGTGCTGACCAAAAGATCCTCCTTGCCCTTTCTGCTGCGGAGGTTGGCTTGGTCTTGCCTGAATCTGCTTAACTTGGGCCTTCTCTTCTTTCTTTTCCTTAAAAAACTTAACCCGTTGTTCTTTATTCTGACCTACCCAATACTCAGCTCGAATCGCCCGGCTGACACATTCAGCAATGGTGGTTCGTGGGTAAGGGCCACTGTTAATCACTACAGCCAAATCCGAGCGGAACATCCTCATCATCCATCTTACTTTGTCCCTCTCGGAGCTGATAAGGTGAGGACAAAGACGTGCTAGTTGCTCAAACTTTTTCACCGCCTCAACTACCGATAAATTACCCTGACGAAAATTATTAAATTCGTCTTGTTGAGCATCCATAACGTCGGTGTTGAAGTATTTTTCCTTAAATTCCTCAACAAAGTCCTCCCAAGCCATTTGTGTAACATCTCGCCTGATTTGGACTGTTTCCCACCAGAGGCGAGCATCTTTCCTTAGCATAAAGGATGCACAGAGAACTTTCTCTTGATCATCGAGCCTGAGAAAGTTCAGGATAACCTGGAGGTCAATCAACCAATTGTCGGCCTCAATTGGGTTTGTTGAACCTTCAAATTCTGGTGCCTTCATGCGCTGAAATCTGTCATATAATTGTTCCGGAGTTCGAACCATAGGTACTGGCGGAGCAGCCAAAGGCACACCAGGTACTTCAGGAGCTATGGGGTTTTCTGGAATCACCGGGTTAGCATTAGGAATTTTCGGTGCAGCAGGCTGATTCACAGGTGCTGGTGGTATTCCGGTATCAAGAGGTCCCTGATTCTGTTGAGCCAATTGAGCTCTAAGCCTACCTATCTCTTGTTGTTGGGCTAACATCATCTGTCTTAACTCATTCATTTGGGCCGCAAGATCAACGTCTTGGGTCTGTGCCATTCTACGCTTTGGTAGCATGGTTCTACACAGAAAACTTATAAAATCATGTCTTTTATATAGAACCATAATTTTAATTCCATATCATAACATAATCATGGAACATATCTGAATCCATCATAATCTTGCTCATATCTGCTTCATAACATAAATACAGAAGTATAACATTTAGGAAGGTGTAAAACTTTCCCATCATGTTCATGCGTCACTTAATTGCCACCACCAAGCGCAGGCACCATCCAACATCATTCTTATATCCAATATTGTTCTTATGCGGCAGAGTTCCACAACTACAACATATAACTTCCATAACGCCGATCCAATTCCATAGTGCGAGAAGTTCCCAACGTGACCATTGATGAGAGATGCTTACTACGCACGCAAGATCTTAACTAATTCTAAGCGTAAGAAAAATAACTTAACTTACTTAGGCCGTGGCGGAAATGATGTGAGGCAAAGTGAAGTAGGCTGGCAGGATACCGCTCTGATACAAAACTTGTAACGCCCCAACCTACGTAGGGCTGTTACCATACATACTTGAACTTACATAACTGTTTAAACCTACTTGGAAAATCGAGAATAATTTTTTTTTTTTCAAACTTACATATAAAAATAGGGTTGCCTCGTATGAAAAACTTATCATGCATACATACTGAGATAAAAACATACATACATAATTCTTTCAACTTGTTCGAGTCTTTAAAGTCTCATATTTTTGTACAACTTAACTTATTTTAAAAAATATATGTATATTTTAAACTTAGTAAAACTTGCGGAAAATTTTGCGTAGTGGTATCCCACACCGCCCTTTACCCTCCGCATCATCCACCTGGCCCGCCAATTAAGCTGCAGGCCTCTTACCTACAGTATGAAATATGCTTATGAGCTGTCGCTCAGCAAGTACAAACATAATATCACAAAACGTAACAAATATCGTGCAACTATGCATGAATCAATTATGAATATTTTATGACCAATTATTGACTTGATCTTATTATCTTGCTTAACATGTGGGCCCCTAGTATACGTACCAAAAGCGTGCATCCTCATAACGTCAGGGTTTGCAAGGCCCTTAACCATTCGGGAAACATGAACATAACCCTTCACGCATCAACGGAAGGTTGATTATCATTATACCCTCACGCATCAACGAGAGGTTGATAATCATAAACTTGAACTTGAAACATACATGATCCTCCTGCATCAACACGAGGTTGGTACGACACCTTATTTGTCTTGGTTTAGTCTTAGTCTTGTTATATTTCCAAGACTAAGAATCTTTATATGTGATCTTATTAATCATGATGCACATGAAACTAGACATGGCATAATCATAAATTCATGGCATAATTTGATGTATCATGGCTTAACATGACTTAACATGGCTGATCATATCATAACCTAGTATGACATCGTATAACATGACATGACATAGCATAACTTGGCATAACATAACATAACATGTAATCATGTCATATACTTGAAAATAGCTTACTATTTTTCATACTGTAGGTTAAGTTTATACTTACCTCGCTTACTATGTCCGTTAATGTGTCGCTCCAAGTCCGGACACAACAGCAGGTTATCTCCTGCTATAATAAAGGACATAGGTAAGGGTTTAAAAATGTTGGGGATCTAGCCAACACTTATGCATAACCATAGTTATATGTCCCCCTCCAAATATGATATAAGTCTTAGCCCATTCTTAAACTTGGTATCTTGTTGGGCTACATTGGGTAACCTCAGGCTTTGGCCCAGTCCAATAACCTGGGTGTCCTTCCAGATTACTGTTGGTCAATCTAGTCTCCATTTCTTGGGTCCCAAAATTTTCTTTGGCTTTTCTTTGGAAAAACTTAACATTTTAGGTCCTTTTTAATTCAAAAATCATTTGTTCAACTTTTGAAAAATTATAATTCTTGAGTAGGATTTGTAAAATCATTAAGTGTTGAAAACTGCCCTTGGAACAGCTTTCCACAGTCAAACCATCAGTATATGTGCAGGAATGTCCTTTTCCTGCACTACTTTAGAAAATCCTGAGCAGGAATTTCATGTTTCCTGCACAGTTTTAGAAATCCAATTGTATTTAAAAATCTGGGTCGAATCCGAAAAAGTTTTCTTCATGAAAGTTTTAGACCTTGAAAAATTTTACAACTTTCATGTTTTACTCAAAACCCAGTTCTGCCTTTATCCTACTCTTATCCCCTGTTGAACCCACTTGGCCGTGCATGAAATCTGGGCACAATCAGGCTCGGATTTTTGTGAAAACTTAGGCTGTTGGAGCCTTATTTTGCAAAATATTCTAAGTTACCCACTAGGAAAAACCCTTCTCTACAATTTTTATGTTTTAAGTTTTTCTAGATTCGGCCTCTAAAGGCCTCAAAATCAGATTTCCAGAAAACTTGCCAGTTTTATCCGAACTGGCAGTTTTTATGTTTAGATTCGTTTTACGTCCTAATACGCACACACTACCTCAATCGGCCGCAACCGAGAGCCTATACTAGTCATGCAGCGCTTTCTAACGTTCATTCCATCATCATACATCCATACAATCACATTCAAATCCTTAGGCAGATTGGAGACATACAAGCATGCATAAACCCTAATTTTCATGCAACCAACATAAGCATGCATATCTTGAAATTTAAAACCACCAAAGCACCAATATCAAGCACAACCCTAAAATTTCTAAACTAGGGGAGAAAATTAAATTGAGCTTATGCTCTACAATTCCAACATTGAAATACACTTAAATCTCCAAATTAAAACTTGAATTGAAAAGCCTAGGATCCAAAGAGGCTTACCTTACTCAATTCAAGAGATTTGGCTCAATTTTCCCCTTTTTCCTAGCACCACCACAACCGGCATTCCCTCTAAATGGGTTCCAAAAATTTTTGAACCTTTGCTTGCTGTTTCAATCAAGAAAACCGACTAACCATTGCACCAATTCTCTTGCTCTACTCTTTTTTTTTTTTCTTCCTAGAGTTCGGATTTTTAGAGGAAATGGGTGGAGAAATTTTTGGGCATAGTTTTGCTGATTTTTCCAATTTTTTTGAACCAAAAATCCGCCCCCCTTCAACCCCTATTTATAGCTGAAAATTATTTTAATTTTGGATTTATTTTTAATCCAAAATTTGCTTAAATACCCTTGGGACAAGAATTTTTGCACAAAATTTTGCACCAAAGCCCTCCAAGTGGCCGGCCATTAGGTGCTAGGTATCATCCAAAGGATTTTCCAATTTTTCTTTAATCAAGAATGATGTCATAAATTCAAGATAAGGTGATGTCATCCTTAAGGCCTCGTTTGGCCTTTCCTTTATAATGCAATCACTTATTTTGTAGCATGAATACAAGAAATATATCATATACGACTTAAGAAAGTATCCCAGATAAAAGAAAGATTAAGGACTCGAAACGTACATATAAGGAAAATTGAGATATATCCAATGAACATAACCAATAAATTTATTATTATTATTATTATTTTTGTAATTAAACTGAGAAAAGGTATAACTGATATCAAAGTTTACTTGTACATGTAATTTGATTGGGACCGGCCACTAGCAAACTTATCTTTTATTAAATTCCCAACTCAATATTATTGATAAAAATGATAGCCCATAACAAACTACAAGTTCAAAACTACAATGACAAAAAAGATTAACAAAAGAAAATGAAGAGTAACCGAACACTAGTCCCTGAAGATAGAATCGCAATTCACTATAGAACTAAAGCTAAATATGTCTCATTAAAAACTCTCTAGATAAACCAATGGAAAAAAGACGCTCTCTATGATCTCACTTGGGAATATTGGCATTCTCAACTCTTTTCGAGATAATCCAAGGAGTTAGAACCCCAATTCTACTTGACAGCAATACGACTAATGGAGAATATAAGGATTGTTGTGCGTTTGTCATAATTTCGAATTTTACTTCTAGCAAAAGGAGAAGTAGAGGCAAAAAAAAAAAAAACTTAGAAGTTCTAGCTTCTTCAAATAACTATTAAAATGCATCAATATTTGTTCAAAGGACTTTTGAGTATTTCTACCAAACTAACTCACAGCCTCTTTGTCTGAATTTCAGTGGATATTGATTTGTCAAAAATCTTAGAGATCTATAAATAGAGAATTAGGGATCTAATTAACTCTCGTATTCAAGAAAGCAACGTCTAAGCCCTGCCGTTTTCTTTTTTGAGCTACTGGTAATTCACACTTATCTTTTTTTTTTTTTCCTTCCTTAATTTACGTGTTTCTGTCTTTTCTTTTTTTTTTTTTTTTTGTACCACTTGTCTTTAGTTTTGATTTATCTATGTTTTGTGTTTTACTAATTGATAATAGTACCCTGTGTGATCGAAAGAACAAAATACTGAATAGATTTGTAGGAAAAATTTTAAAGCTCTAAAGCATGCATATAAATAATATGTTTTATAGCAAATGATATCTTGAATTGATAAGTCGTACGTGCTCCATATATGTGTGTGTATATATATATATATGCATATATACATATTATATTTGCATTGATAAGTCGTTGGTACGTAACTCCGACAACAAATTCCGGTGAACGATCGTCCAGTGAGTGACTCCGACAACCAGCTTTCAAAGATACTCCAAGCACCGGTGATATTGGCAAACATAAAAGAAGAAATAGGACATATAAATCTAATGGGGAGGGATCATTATTAAACGTCATGAAATCACACTTTTCTAGTAATAGCAGTCGAGAGGTCAATAGACTGTTAAAAAATGGCGCTACAAGATACCTTTGTGATCCTATATACTACAAATATATATATATACTTTTAATCACTATTTTTTTTTTTTTTTTGGAAAATTTTAGTCACAATACTTTTATGTAGCTAAATCATTTTTCATCACAAGGTTGCAACTAAAACTTTTAGTCACAAATTTTTGATATGACTAAAATTTTTAATCATAAGATTTTTAGTCACGGTATGACTAAAACTTTTCCTACGACTAAACACCCATAATTAAAAGTATTGTGACTAGTCACAAATGTTCTAACTAAAAGTGATATTTAGTCACACAAAAATGTTGTGACTAACACCTCCTCTTCTTCTTCTTCTTCTTTTTTGTTTTTTTGTTTTTTTGTTTTTTTTGTTTTTTGTTTTTTGTTTTGTAGTGACTCCAGGAGTTTTTTTTTTTTTTTACTATGGTTTGAACCTTGCTTGGAGTAAGAACGACTGATAATCCAATTTGACACAAAGTGTTTAGAACTAAACTTTCAATTATGTCTAATACAAGATCTTTGTGGGATCACAGATGAAATCTCATGCCCAAATCATTTGTTTGTATAAAATGGAAAGGTTTTTTTTTTTTTTTTTTTTTTTTCAGGAATCCATATATTTCCAAGAATTATTTTTTTTTTTAGCAGCTTGAGACAGTTTACGTATATAAGTATTTTATATATAGCTATCAACTATAATAAAACTTAACTCATTTCCTTAATCCAAATAATAATAAATAAGATCTCTCATGATATACAGGTAATGGTGTTAAGCGAAAGGAAAGATAGCTACATCCCAACTAGGTTGGCACCAAACTATCTAACCTTTAAAAAGTTTATGTACAACTCCAAAGAGCCCGAAAAGAAAAAAAGAACATAAAACTAACACGTCTATCAAAATAAAGTTGTGAAAACCACCGTTAATGGATCTACTCATCCCAAATTGGGAGAGGCCTCATTAAAACCTTGTCAAGTGAAAACCCAAAAGGAAAAAACACTTAACAAGGAAAAAAGAGTGCATGATCCTGGTGATTTTATCTTGAAAAAATCCGTCATCAAAGATCGATCATCGCCAACTCCAAGTCCATGGTGAATCTTGAGCTCTTCAAATCCTGCTGAAGAATATAGCATCCTGCAATAGAAAAAAAAAACGAATCATTACATATTGCTTAAGAATGAATAGGGAGCTTGAACAAAACTATATACTTAACTACAACAACAACAGAAAAAGTTTAAAAAATCGGTTTAAAACGGAATATCAAACTAAAACTTAGAGTTCTGCACATTATGTAATATCTTTTAAACTAGTTTTGAACATTATGTAATATGTTTTTAACTAGTCATTAGCCAAACATTCATTATATATATGCATATTTGTATATGGCATGGTAACAAAATAACTACCATATTTGCATTTAGTCATCTCCAGAATCCGTATGATCAAGCAATAAAATGGGCTTAATATTGAAACTAGATAAATATTAGGGAAAAAAAATTTCGTCATGACTAGATAAAGTACTCCAAACCAAAGAAAGATTGATCAGTAGTACGTACGACTAGTACAATAAACATGGACAAAATTAAGGATAAATAGTGAGGCCGATTAACTAACATACCGTCGAGAAACACATATCATGTGTGCAACTGAAGATCGTAGTGTCGAATGATCTTTCCGACGACGACGGTGATATCGTCGACTTTGCCTCCTTGGTGCTCCTTTCCCGCCAGTGCACTCTCTATTGCAAAAGGACTTGCGTAATACTCGTCCATCGAATGACAGTAAGCCTGGTGTGCTATCGTCCACGCCATGTCCTCCGGTGATCTTTCCTTCTCCGCCGCGACGATCTCCTTGATTTCTGACTTATACATGTTGTCCAGCAACCCATCAGTTCCCATCACAACAACATCTCCCTCCATCACCGGCACTTCCATCACCTCACCGCGGTCGGGACGTTCGCATTTCTTGTGGTTCCCCAGCTGAAACGGACAGTTGAATCGTCGTTGCTGGATCAAAGATTTGAATACTAATTCCCCTTTCCTGAACACCATGAAGCCGCTGTCCCCTAAGTTTATCGCACGCAAGACCCCGTCGTTGTGTGTGGCGATACAAGCCGTGGAGGCCCCTTTAAGTTTGTTGTCGGAAAATGCTTGATCTAAAACACTTTTAGGATCAACTGCTGATCCTTCTTTGGCTTCTCTTCGGACTTCTGTGATTGCATTCTTCATTAGTTCCCGGGCATATTCACCGGAGTCGATGCCTCGCTTGGCCCAGCCACCAACGCCGTCGGCGACTCCGATTGTCTGCTCCTCGTCGGCGACGAAGTAGGAGTCCTCCCCTAGAGGCTTCCCTTGTTCGTTTTTGGTTATGTAGTAGGCGGAGGAAACCATCTTTAAGCCCTTTTTCTTGATGATTATCTTCATTCTCTTGCTAGGGTTTCTGTTATCATCTTTTGGTTCGGATCCGGCTTCACGCTTGAGATTGCCGCTATGCTTGATCACTATCTTCAAAGGCTTGCGAGGCTTTTCATTGGCTTCTACTAATTCTTCAGCCTTCTTCTTGTTGCTTTTGATAACTATCTTCATGTTTTCGGAACAAACTTTGTTCTCTACAAAGGGAAGATGAAAGAAAAAAGAAAATCAGCAACTAAAATCAACAATGAATAGTAATCACATGCATAATTTTACTGTAATTTTATTCTTAACTCCATATATAATTCGAATCCTCCTGTCTTAATTTAAAGATAAAAAAATGTCTACAAAATTTAATATGTATTTGCGTACTTGTGCTTGTATCTATTTTCCATGTCAAAAATAATTAAATGCTAGTTTTTAATGTGCTCTCTGTCCCATGAAGGACTATCCCACTTGTATGTATGTTACTAAAGATATATATACACATACAAGCACTTCCTTTGTATCATATATTAAGACAAGATTTCATTTTGATTAAAAAAAAACTAGACAAGATTTTATTCTCTTGACTTGTATCATTTCTTTTTCTTCTTCTTCTTCTCCTTGTTTTTTTTTTTTTTTTTTTTTGAAGTTTTATGTCACGAATTATAGGAGACCTTCAACTTGTATAATATGGATTTTAATACAATTAAAAAGTCTACGATTTAATACATTTGCATGCATATGTTCGTGTTCTCTAATATTCCATGTCGAAAACTAATTTCTTTTGATCATTCTAATTTTCCATCTTTTTTATATAAGTTTTCTCTCCCTTTATTTTTATTTTATTTTATTTTTCACATATCGAAGGGAGTGTTACTGATATATTAATCTAATTATATAATTAAAGAGGAATTGATAGGCTGATAAGAGATTTATTATTGAGTGCCATTATTCCTTTAGACGAATTCGGTCTCAAGATTTTAATCTCTCTCACCCTAGAATCTTCACTGTTGAAGTCACACACAGAGCACGGCTTATGAGTTTACGAGATCACTTCATATAATACTTTTAGAATATCTACTCCAAGAAGCAAGAACTTTTGCCTATATATGCATGCTCTGGAAATTTAAAGATTGTCCTATAAATATGACTATATATGTATATATATATATATATATATATACACACACGTTATATTTTGTTCTTTCGATCACACAGGGTTCTATAAATTAGTAGACACAAAATTCAGTACTTAAAAATTAAAGAACAGAGGCCAAGAAAGAAAAAGATAGAAAACACGTAAATTAGAAAGAAAGAAAGAAAGAAAAGAGAGTATTTACCAGGAGCTCAAAACGAAAAAGATCACCGCAAGTGAGGGCTTATTTGCTTTCTTAGTTGAAGAAGAAAGAGCTGGATATCCGTATTTCCCTATTTATGCAAATTATAAGTTTGATTCCTAGTTAGACTTTTACATGTTCAAACTTGATATCCTTATTTCACTTCGATTCAAACTCTTTATTCTCTTGACTTGTGTCATTTCGTTTCTTTTATTTTATTTTATTTTCTTTCTTTCTTTCTTTCTTTTTTCTTTTCTTTTTTCTTTTTTTTAAGTTTTATGTCACGTATCATAAGAGACCTCCAACTTGTATAATGGATTTTAATACAATTAAAAAAAAAGTATTTACCAGCAGCTCAAAACGAAAAGAACCGTAAGTGAGTGCTAATTTGCTTTCTTAATTGAGAAGAGAGAGCTAGATAGCCCTAATTCCCTATTTATACAATTTATAATTAGTTTGATTCTTTGTTGGACTTGTATTTGACTTATATTCAAACTCTTTATTCTCTTGACTTGTGTGCTTTCTTTCTTTCTTTCTTTATTATTATTATTTTTAAGTTTATGTTATGATGACTCATAGGAGACCTCCAACTTGTATTATTGTTTTTAACTATACAATAAAAAAAGTCTACGATTTAACATATTTGCGAACGTATGTTTATATATATATATATATATATATATATATTCTGTAAAATCCCATGTCGAAAATAAGTGTATGCAGTTTTTCACAGCTCCTCTCTATCCCATGAGGCTAACCCCACTTGTACATATGTACTTATTCGAGAAATATTTTACCCATATATAAGCACTTATTTGGATTATCAATCTAAGATTTCATTTCGTCGGGAAAAAAAAATACTAAATAATTATTTTGCGTGCTAGAGAAAAATGTATCAAGGAAGTAAAACGTGTTAAATATATAATTAATAAACAAATCTAGAACTCACTATAACAAAATATATATCAATTTTACAAAATATGTAGTTTCGACTATTATACACACACATATATACATATCCTTTATTATCCTCTGAAGCAACCTACAGAATTTTTGTCCCACTAATATAATTAGATATTGTTGAAGACATTGACATAAGCGGTTTATGATCAATCTACGAATTTTTTTAAAATTTTCATTTGATATAAAACAATTTGCATACATATATATTTATATATATATAAGCATGCTTCCAAACTTTAAAGATTGTCCTACATATATGTATTCGATATTTTGTTCTTTTCAATATCCTATTAATTAAATTGGTGTTTGGATGGCTGGTTGAAGTTAAAATAATTAATTGGAGTTGGTTGATTTTACAAAAATTAATTATAATTTTTGTTGAATTTAAAAAATAAAAAATAAAAATCCATTTGAAAATGTACATATTAGTTGGATATGAAATGCTAGAACAAACAAACCAAAAAAACTTTTTTTTATTTCTAACTTATGCATTTAGAAAAACGTTACTATAAATTAAGTAAACATAAATACGGTAACCCTATTTTTACATTGACTTCCGATCTTCAACTCAGATAAACAATTGTTCGATGCTAAGAACTGTGTTCATTTTTCCAGCTATTATCTTTTTATTTCTTTCTTTCTTTGGTGATGTTCAAGAAAGCCATAACTCATATTGCAACCTAAATGATTATTAAAGTACCGAAAACCTCGATAATAATTAGCCTTGATTATATAAATATTGCTTTCTTTTTCTTGCAATCGTAAAATTAAAAAGAAAAATAAAATATAATTCAATTAACATTAAATAAATAAATAAAAACTGAAGAAGAAAAGAATAGTAGTAGATTTTAGTTACTGATTTTCTTTTTATTTTATCTTCCCTTTGTAAAGAACAAAGTTTGCACCGAAAACATGAAGATAGTTATCAAAGGCAACAAGAAGGAGCAGAAGAAGTAGTAGAAGATAATGAGAAGCCTTGCAAGCCTTTGAAGATAGTGATCAAGCATAGCGGCAATCGCAAGCGTCAAGCCGAATGCGAACCAAAAGATGATATCGGAAACAAGGGAATGAAGATAATCATCAAGAAAATAGGCTTAAAGATGGTTTCCTCCGCCTACTACATAACCAAAAATGAACAAGGGAAGCCTCTTGAGGAAGATGCCTACTTCGTCGCCGATGAGGAGCAGACAATCGGAGTCGCCGACGGCGTTGGTGGCTGGGCCAAGCGAGGCATCGACTCCGGTGAATATGCCCGAGAACTAATGAAGAATGCAATCACAGAAGTCCGAAGAGAAGCCAAAGAAGGATCAGCAGTTGATCCTAATTAAAAGTGTTTTAGATCAAGCATTTTCCGACAACAAACTTCCAGGTGCCTCAGACGGCTTGTATCGCGACACACAACGACGGGGTCTTGCGTGCGATAAACTTAGGGGACAGCGGCTTCATGGTGTTCAGGAATGGGGAATTAACATACAAATCTTCGATCCAGCAATGGCGATTCATGAACTGTCCGTTTCAGCAGGGGAACCACAAGAAATGCAAACGTCCCGTCAGCGGTGAGGTTATGGAAGTGCCGGTAATGGAGGGAGATGTGGTAGTGATGGGAACTGATGGATTGTTGGACAACATGTATAAGTCGAAAATCAAGGAGATCGTCACGGCGGAGAAAGAAAGATCACCGGAGGACTTGGCGTGGATGATAGCACAACAGGCTTACTGTTCGATGGACGAGTGTTACGCAAGTCCTTCTGCAATAGAGAGTGCACCGGCGGGAAAGGAGCACCAAGGAGGCAAAGTCGATGATATCACCGTCGTCGTCGGAATGATCATTCGACACTACGATCTTCAGTTGCGCACATGATATGTTCTTCTCGACGGTATGTTAGTTAATCGGTCTCAATAATTTTTTCCTTAATTTTGTCCATGTTTGTAATAGTTGTACGTATTACCGATCTCTCTTTTTTTGAGCCCATTTTTATTGATTGATAAGAATTCTAGAGATGATTAAATGATAACATATTATGTATTAAGCTCAAAACTCTTTTAAGTTTTCGTTTGATATTCTGCTTTAAACCGAAGTTTTAAACTTTTTTATTGTTGTTACAGTTAAACATATTGATTTCTTTAAACACCCTACTTATTCTTTATTTTATGTAATGATTCGTTATTTTACTATTGCAGGATGCTACATTCTTCGGCAGGATTTGAAGAGCTCAAGATTCACCGTGGACTTGGAGTTGGCGAAGATCAATCTTTGATGGTGGAGTTTTTCAAGATAAAATCACCAGGATCATGCACTCTTTTTTCCCTTGTTAAGTGGTTTTTCCCTTCCGACTTTCGCTTGACAAGGTTTTAATGAGGCCTCTCCCAATCTGAGATGAGTAGATCCATGGACGGTGGTTCTCACAACTTTATTTTGACAGGCCTATTTTCAGTTTCATGTTTCTTTTTTTCTTTTTAGATTGTTTATAAACTTTAAGGATGGATAGTTGGATGTCAATATAGTTGGGAAGTGGCTATATTCTACGTTATTCATAAATGTTATGAGAAATTTATTTTATTAGTATTTGCATTAAGGAAATGAATAGGTATAAAAGAAATAAACTGTCTCAAGCTACTCAGTAAATCATTCTTGAAATATAACATGGGAATTAAAATTCCCTTTATAAACCATAGTTTTAATAGGTCCCTTAAAAAAACACACTTTTTCTGTAATAACCAGTTTTTGTACAAATTATGATTTCGGTTAATTGAAATCAAAATTTGTATTATGTGTGTTTATATGAAATGTCTAATTTGATTTATCAGAATTAGAATTTATGTATGATTTTTATTCCGGTCAACGTTTGACCAGAAAAGAATTTAAGATATGTTAAGACGGTACTGCAGTATAATAATCAGTATGAAATTATATTGTGATAAAACCATCATTACGGATACGGAAGTGAGAATAAGGTACGGGATTATTACAGAAAAATCAAGTTCAATATTTAGAACAATAAGGCCGAGAGATTTCAAGATCGGAGAAAATTTTTATACAATCCAGTTAAACACAAATGAATTTTGGACTACGGTTCAGTATAACAATACTGTTTTTAGTTAAAAACAGTATTGATTTTATTCATACTAGTATAATATTGGACTGTATTATGGAAGATAAGCCAAATGGCCTATAGTCAAGTGACACCTCATCACCAAAGGATAATTAATCAAATTTTTGGAATTTTTGGAAAAAAAAAATTATGGAAAGTATTATATAAGTAATCGTTACACATAAGCTTACTCACCGAATTACCTTCCCTTGGCCGGCCACCTTGCATGGATTTGTGGGAAATTATTCATTTTTGGGGGATTGAAATGCAATTTAGAAGGAAAGCTAAATCACCTATAAATAGGTGTTGTATGTGAATTTGACCATTTTAGTTATTTTGACCCTTTAGTCACCGACTCTCCGACAAAAAAAAAAAAAAAAAAAGCCGAACACAAAGGGAAGAGAGAGAACAAGGTTTGGTCGGATTTTTGGAAAAGGAAAATCAGAAAGAAAATTTTGGATTCAAGCTTAAAGATTATCTTCCAAGTTCTTGAGGTAAATCCTCTAAATCCCTAAGTTTATATGCAAGTATGGAGCAAGATTTTTATGTGTATTTCCAAGTATGAGATGTATAGAGCACAAGCTCATCTTCTCTATTTTCTTTATGGAATGGTTTATTGAGCTTTGATTGTGCATGATAGGCTTTAGGAAGCTTGAATGGTGTGGTTGGTTGTGTTTTTTTTAATGATGTTCTAGAAATTTTATATTAAGGTTATGTGCTCGTGAAATGTACCTAAGCTGTCTAAGAATGTTTTTTTTTTTATATGTTGATGATGGAATGAGAATGCATGATATGTGGAAGGTTTTAAAAACCTCGAAAACCCTAGAAATGGTAATGTTTACCATTAGGGTTTACATGTTATTAGTATGGTTAGTATGAAATGTATGGTAAGGGAAACGATAATAAACGCATTGCATGCTTATTGTAAGCTCACGGTTTTAACTGTTTGAGGTAGTGTGCGCGTAATTTTACATACGAAACATCGAAATCGAAAAACTACAAGTTTTGGACAAAACAGGGCAGCAGTCTGGAATGTCATTTTTGAGGCCTTTAGAGGCCGAATTTGGAAAAGGTCAAAACATGAAAGTTGTAGAATAAGGAAAATTCTAGGGGGTAATGTGAACTGTTTTCAAAAATTAGGCTCCAACGGCCTCAGTTTTAGCCCAAAACCCGAGCCTAGATTGGGCAATACCGGGTACATGGCCAGTCAACTTCAACGTCGTAAATGGGTAAGTTAAGGGTGAAACTAGGTTTTGAACAAAACATGAAAGTTGTAGGAATATTTAAGATCTACAACTTTCATGAAGAAGACTTTTGTAAATTCAAAACCGATTTTCAAGTAAAACTGAGTTTTAAAAACAGTGCAGGATTTGACAATTTCTGCACATGCACTATGGATTAAATTTTGAGACTATTTTCAGAAGCAGTTTTTAAAATTTATTTATAGTTTTACTTTTAAAATAAATAAATAATCCTAAGTAAGGATTTATGATAAACTTTGGACCTAAGGTTACTCCTAGTAACCTAATTAATTACTAATGAACCTTGTAATCCAGGTTTGTTTTATTAAAGCAAACCAATTTATGTTTGGTTGTTGATTGGGTTATGAGTCATAAGGTTACACTTAGTAACCAAATAAGTATTGACATTTGTTCTAACGAGGACTTATAACTGAAATTTTGGTTAAAGGTTGGTTTGGACACCAACACTAGATGTTACAAATTATGGTAAGAGAGGTTGATCCTTATCTTACATCTTTTTGTAAACAGGTAACTAACTGTTGTTGCAACTCGTTGGAGTCGCAAACTTTCCTTCTAGCGAAAACCAGTAAGTACAACTCCGCCTACAGTATAGGCCGATTGTTGATTGAATGTATGTTTTAAAGTTCTACGTTAATGCATATGACTTATGATTCTCATTGCGACATCATGAAGCATGTTCACTATTTATGACTCATATGGTAAGAATATGACTAAGTTTCAAGTAAGAAACAGTTTTAGGATTATGTCATTATGAAAGATGAAAAATCAAATAAGTTGGCAAGTTAAGTTACCTTGTGTTGTACCGACCAGCTCTAGGTCAAGTTTGGTCCGTGGTTTGAGTTGGATTGGGCTGGCCGCCCCAACCATTCCATGGCAGCGCGCCACGGTACGAACACTTATGATACGTAAGGGCCCGGAAAATATAAGCTAACTTAAGAAAACATAATCAAAGCATAATTGGTTCATGAATTTCTTTATTATGTTATGTTTTGCGGATAAATGGTTGTACTTGCTGAGCGAAAGCTCACAACTTACCTCTATGCTATAGGTAAGTTCCCTACCGGCAATGTTTGATACAAGAAGATAGTGCGCTGCAGAGGTGTCTATGAGATTACGGGCTAAGAACCACTGCGCGTTTTGTTATTATATATGTATGCAGTTTTATTATATATTTTTAAGTTTCAAACACGAGTGCTTGAGTTGGTACTTATTTATATTTATGTTTATATATATGTTTATATGCAAGTATAAGCGTATAAAAAAAAAAAAAAAAAGAAACTCCGAATTTCCGCTTAATGAATATGTAAGTTATATAAGAAGTAATGGCCTACATAAGGTGGGTCGTTACATTTTCCATTTATAATTCATAGTTAATGGGGCCTACGGAAGTAATTAAAACCTCCGATTTTTTTAATCATTTTTCAATATTTTAAATAAATATTTGGGAAGCAATATTTGAAATCAATATGAAATATTGTAAAATGTTTCCACTTGCCAAACTGTGGATCTTGAACAAATTTAAGAGCAAAAGAAAAATCCCGTCCTTTCCAAAAGAGAGAGAGAGAGAGAGAGAGAGAGAGAGATCTCGTGAAGTAGGGCCATAATGATATCTTATAGCTCCATTTTTATCGGTCTCTCTGTTGCCGTCGCTATTGCATGCAATAAAAGTGCCTCTTGAGGAAAAATACCCAAGTGTTTTTCTTACATTAGTTGGAATGGAAATAGATTTGAAATTTGAAAATGTTACTGTGTAGAATAGGTTTGAAATGGAAATCAGGATAGGGTTGATTCTGAAGAAATTTTTTTTTCCCATGTCATTTATAAAATAAGATGAGCCAAACTTATAAAACAAACATCATTTTAATCTCATTTATAAAATAAGATGGGACAAATTTGCGAAACAAACAGGTCTTAATTGTCCAAAAACATGTCATTATTTTTCCAAGAGATTCATGGTGATCAAGGAACAGGGACTATAAAAAGGTGCCTATCATTTATCATAGTCAGCAAAACGCAACTATGACTATATGGGAATATCATGCAAATAAAAATTAGGAGCTTGCCCGCCATAGTCGGTGACACTTGATGCATATTTTTTATTTTTTTTTTTATTTCTTTCTAAAGAAAAAAGGGTTACAACGGATAAAAGTTGACATACTCCGATAACATCGGAAAGTGAATCCCTCCAGACGTGATATATGGATCTCTTATGAGGATGACTTGAATTCAGATATTTAACGAGGAGGACTAGTGTCGTACCCTTGAACACTTGATCCAGATTAAAGATCTTGAAAAACATCACGCACAGCCTTACAGCAAAGAAAAAAATGAAATTTCCAAATCTATATTATTTTATTTCAAAGCAGTATATGATGGACCCAAAAAAAAAAAAAAAAAAAAAATCAACCGCGAAGAAAGAGGAAGAGACCTAGAGGAGAAACACGTTTGTTACTTTAACGGCTTAAAGTTTAATGACCACGGTTTAAACTTTGAGGGGTGTAAATACTAATTTTAAAATTTAAGGGGCAAAATTACAAGGGTATTATAGTTTAGAGGGTGAAATTAAAATTTGTTTAAAAAAACAGAGTCAAAAGAGAAGGGCAAAAATATTGTCGGCCGTGGCTGAACAGAAGAACAGAGAAGCAAAGCAAAGGGAAGGACTTTTGAGGGAGGGAGGTACTACGAGGGAGAAACGAACCCAAAACGCCGCCGAGGCAGAGGCAGAGGCAGTAGCCATGAACGGAGAGGAAGTGGCTGGCCCCGCCGGTCCTAAGCTTGTTCGCCTCCTCTATTTCGTCGGTGCCGGCTGTAATCTCCTCTCTCTCTCTCTCTCTCTCTCTCTCTCTACATATATTTATATATCTACATATATATATATATATATATGTTATCTGCATTTGATGGTAATTTCTCTTCTCTAAATCGGCAATTGCTTTCAGTCATATGCGCTGTCGGCATCAACAAGTGGCGCGATTTCCAGCGCAAGTCGTTACTCTCCCAACACGACCAGAATCTACAGCAACAACAAAAGCAGCCCTAGGTTATCTCCAGGTTTCTTTTCTTTTCTTTTCTTTTTTTAAATTTATTATGAATTTTAGATTTTTGAACTGTAATTAACTTTTTGTGGTGATAATTGCAATAATGTAATAATTATTTAGATTATTTTCTGTAGTGTGGAATTAATTTCATTGTTACTTTATTTGAGATGGGTCTTGTCCATAGAGTGGTATTTTTATACTGAAGATTAGGGTATGACCTGTAGGATGGTGAAACCTAAGATGTTCATCGGGTTCTGTTAAATTGTCATATTTTATCTAATTTGACACGTTAAATTATACCTGGATATGGTCTTTGGTCAAAAAATTGTGTCCTACTGGTAGTGTATTTTTTCTTACGGTGACAGAGAATTCGTTCTCCATGGAAATAATAAAAGGTGAAAGCAAGTACAAAAGTTGAAATATGAGAATTGTTTGGTAAGGTATGACCGGTAGGGCGGTGAAACCACAAGATGTTTATCAGGCTCTGTTAAATTGTCATGTTTTATCTAATTTGACTTTTTAAATCTGTACCTGGATATGATCTACGGTTGAAAACCCGTATACCACTGGTGGTGTATTTTTTTCTTACGTTATCAGAGAATTCATTCTCTATAGCATATTGAAAAGTGACAAACTAGTACAAAAGTTGAAGTATGAGATTTTTTGGTAGGGTATGACTGGTAGGACATTAAAACCGTGAGATCTTCATCAGGTTCTGTTAAATTGTCATACTTTATGTAATTTGACATGTTAAAACTTTACCTGAATATGATCTGCGGTAAAGAAAACTATATACTACCGGTAATGTATTTTTTCTTACGCTATCAGAGAATTCGTTCTCCATAGAAATAATGAAAAGGCGAGTAAGTAGAAAACTTGGAGGAGAATTCTTTGGTAGGGTATGAAAAAATACACAACTGATAGGATGTAGCTTTTAATTGTCAAATATTCATACAGAGAGAGAAAAATTGGAAAAGAACAAGATAGAAAGATGACAGTATTATGCCAAGATCATTTTCAATCAGATATATAAGAATAGAAACTAGATTGCGAGACAAAGAGCAACTCCATAGTTAAATGAGTGGTTCTAGAAACTAGAAAGTAACAACTAGAACATTTACTTTGTGACCTTTGGCCATTAATTTTTACAACAGCTTTTGCAAGTGGAATGAAGTCGTTTCTAGTCGTGTCCTTCTTTAAGTTTGTTTATTGGTTGGATCAACTTCTGAACTCAGATACTTGGAATTTTGTTTTACTGAAGCAGATAGGACTTAAAACAACTATTTTAGTTGTTATGATAAGTGTTCATCTAGCGACTTCCTCCTTAACCTCATTTAGGAAATCAAAGGAACATTTGATAAGAAACCCGTCAGTAATCGTTCTAGTAGAAGATGCATAAGGAAAGACTTTCTCTTATCTTATGGTGATTAAATAACTAACTACTGGTTAGCAATTTGTCAGTGCAAGGGACTTATTTTCAGAGGACTTGGTTATAGTTTATACGAAGATTCTTGCAGGACCACAGGGATGACTGACACTGCTCACTAGGCTCTGAGAAGAGATGAAGTCTATGCGTGAATAGTAAACGCTAGGATTTTTTTTCTTTTTTCTTTTTTTTTCCCCCCCTCTGGGGCTCGAGGTGAATTCAAGGAGTCGAGCTATGAATTTATCTTGTGACTTTTATATGCAGGTTGCTTTTCTGAGATGAAGTTCTCGGTTTCCATGCCAAATTCAGGCTAGTTTAAGATAGTTCCAGGTTTAATCTAACCAAAGGAAAGCTAGAACATCGAAGGAAATGAAAACAATGTCATACAAGACCCGGATTTACACACTATGTGTGTCTGTTACTTGCATGGCGTAATTAGAGTAACAAATATGTAATGAAGTAAATTCTGTGAGTACATGCATACTTGAAATTTAAACACATTTTGGATAATAAATATAGCAGGAAGATAACCATTGTGAAAAAAGTACGTAAGCAGAAAGGTAAAAGCTAGATTGCAGTATAAATTTTATAGTTAGCTTGCATAAGGTAAAATGTAGACTTGTAATAACTGTAAATTAGTTGGTCCGAGGGATTGGATTATCACGAGATTTTGACGTGGGGAAGTTGGCAATGTTGCCTACATTGAATTGTTAACTGCTTGTTAGTAAAGTTGAGAGTTCAGCCATTTGAAAAGTTGGCTCTAGGGCATGATTGAAACAGATAGAGTTTTGTTTTCCCCTCTCCTTCATTGGAAATTCTGAGGCCATGGAAATGGGTCTTGGTCATTCATACCCCAACTAGTTACACCCACCATTGTGTTACAATTCGAGCTTAGGGTTCTTGGAAGTATTTTTTGAGCTATATAACAGGGATGAGAAGTGTTCCCCCCCCCCCCCCCCCCCCCCCCGCGATTGGGTCCCCTTTTTCCTTCATCCTGTTTTGGCTCGGTCTCTCCTTCAATAGTCGCATTTTAGATGATTTGTTGGATTGACCTCTAATGATGGTGTTCCTCTTGTAACATCTTGTTCTGTCTAGAGGAGAAACTTTTTTATCAACAATCGATTCCAGTCATCTTTGTTCCACTAAACTATTTGGTTGTTCCTTTCGGTTCTCACGTTGTTTTAGCAAACCCGGTAAAATTTTGATTGTTGTTTTCATTTTTGGGTTTGTCATCGGTTGCAGCATGAGCAGACATCTTAGTAGACATTCAACATTGCTCGGTTGTTCTCGCAAAGTTATATTATTGGTTCTAAGGGATTTTGTATGCATACCTGTATTTGCTATTCGGCGAAAACACTTTAACGATTGGGACAATATTGGTTGAGGGAATAGTGGAGTCTGTATGTTATGCTTGTTCCATGGATTCTTTTTGCCATTTTCTGTTGTGTGACATGTTCTAAATAGGAGATGAGCTATGCATAGGATTGATCATAACGCACAGATGGTTTGTTGTGAATGAGATTCACATTAGAGATAGAGATATGTTAACATCATACGTGAAGAATATTATTAAAGCTATTCCTATCAGAAAAAGGATTGACTACATATTCGACCCGTACCACATGGTTTCATTAAACCATACGATGTTCCTGATCTGAATAAAAGCAGTTTTTACATGAAAAAGATTTCAACTTAGCACGTCCAATTCGATACGGGTAGAAGAATAGCCCGACTTGGTATTCTAAAAATATGTGTGTGTGTGTGTGTGTGTGTGTGTGTGTGTAGAGAGAGAGAGAGATCAGAACCAAGTTGGAATACATGAGCAGACTGCCAATGATAATCCAGTATCCAGAGGCATTTATGATCGTTATTCCGACTCTGTATGGCATATGCGACATTTGAGAAGCTAATACCGCAAAGCTTTTATTTTAGTTTTCGAATTTCTAACCTTTTTCTCGCTACAAATAGAGTGTGGCATGTATATGTGAAGTTCCAAGGGGAATTAGATTTAGGAATAAATTAAAACAATTAATTGGTTTTTAAAACCGAAGTGTCTTCTTAAGTTTAGAGATGAAAATTGAGATTTCCGTCGTAGTCCCAGTTGGAATGGTTAACCTTGTGTTTTGGGGAGCCATTTGGCTACATTTAATATTTACGTTTGGATTGCAATTAATTGAATATGCCATTGAACTCCAACATAATTGCTCTTATATAGCTGCCCTTGACTCACCCTAACAAACCTCGCAGTAGGTTTGAAAATCGTCATTTAGGTAGAGCATTTGAATTTGAATGAATATTTAAATAACTCATAATATCAATATGGCAAATCCATTAATGATTAGAAACCCAAAATACCAAAAAAAAAATTTATATATATTGTACAATAATGCAGACTATTATATATCTATTTCGTCTGGGTAATACACATTTTCAGAACTACATTACAAAGTCTTCCAAACAGAAAATATATATATGTATTTTTTAGAATATCCTTTTCTCTTTTCAGTTTTTCTCACATTCCATGCATTGCAATGCATAATGCTTCTTTGGATAATTAAATAAGACGTCATCCATCGAGGACGGAGGTAGAAATATATTTCAGTAGAGGTGTGTATCAAAAAATTTTTTAAGATAAAATAAATTTTAGTGGCATTTGTGTGAGAATTTTTAAATTTAGTGTGTTTATTTGAGAACTTTTAATTTAAGTGTGGCACGTAATAAAAATATAAATGTTTTTTTTTAATTAATATTAGTGAAGATTATGTGAGGATTTTTTATCATTAATAGAAATAAAGTAAAAATTATATGGGAATTTTTTATTTTCGGGAAGAACAAATTATAAAAATTATAAAATTTTGATGACAAAATTAAAAGAATATAAAATTTGACCGGGGTCGGCCTTGCATCCATCCACATATTTTTAAAATTTAAAACTATAATCTTTCGATTTTTTTTTAATATATAAATTTCTTGTTATATATTCACTCTATAGAAAGCTTATAAGTATATCCCACTTTACAGCTAAGTTCTAGTTTTGTATTTTAATTTAATTTCAATTAAACTGTATTTTTTATTTTAGTTTTTATCTTTTTATAAAAAATCAATAAAGATTATAACTAGTTTTTAAAAATGTCAATCAATTCCAACTTAAAATTTTCATCAACAAATTAAATAACATATATCTTTAATTTGATAAAGAATCTGAATTTCTCATTTTAATTTAAAATATATGTGTCTAATTTTTAATGTTCCCAAAAATATTTATTTTTCCGTCACATCATCCACGAAATCATATATATATATATATATAACTCGAGATATGTATGAAATATAATATGAGTTTTTAGGCCTATATTTGTTTTCAAAAAAGAAAATTGTTACCATTATAAGCTGAACTTCTATGACAATCAATTTTTTTTTTTTTCGAATAAACTTTTTTTTTTTTTTTAATGGAGGACTCACCAATTGTCCAAAGAAGAAAGAAACCCAACTGTCAAAGCTGCACAATCTGAACCCTCTTCCCACCACGTAGCATCTTACGTTCACGCTAACCGCTTTCAAAATCAAAAACCATGCAACAAAGGCAATTACCGAAATATAAAAATAAAATTTATTAATCCAATTATTCACTCACTATATATAAGAAAGACTAGACAAACTCACACCCTTCTACTTTCTTGGAGTCCTCCTCAGCCCACAAAATGAGCGGCGGCGGCGGCGGTGGCGAAGGCTTTAGCAACTTCTACCAGACGTGGTTGGAGCAGCTGCACCACCTGGTGCGGCAGCTAACGGCCGCGCCGCGGCCTTCGACGACGCCGGACCACCACTACGACCTCGACGGGCTCGTCGGTAAGGTGATGTCGCACTACGCCGAGTACTACTGCGTCAAGTCGGTGGCGGCGGAGCGGGACCCACTAGCCATGTTCGCCGCCCCCTGGGCCTCCGCCCTCGAACGCTCCCTCCACTGGATCGCCGGCTGGCGTCCGACCACCGTCTTCCACCTCGTCTACTCCGAATCCTCCATCCTCTTCGAGTCCCACATCATCGACATCCTCCGAGGCCTGCGCACAGGCGACCTCGGCGACCTCTCCTCCTCCCAGTTCCGCCGCGTCAGTGAACTCCAGTGCGACACGGTAACATACTTAAACCATCCATCTCGTTAATTCTTCAACTGGGACGGGGAGAGATTCAGACAGAATAAATTTACTGTTAAATTATATTTACAACATTCTTTTTTTACGCGACAAAAAAGGGGTCAAATTGTTTTGAAAGTTGAAAATTTTAAATATTTTTATATTTGTTTTTTGAAAAGGTGAGAGAGGAGAATGCGATAACGGAAGAGTTTTCGGAGTGGCAAGACAGTGCGAGTGAGCTGGTGAATGCGAGGGCTGACGTGAACGAGAAGATCGGACGGCTGGTGACGATTTTGAGGAAAGCTGATGATCTACGGCTGAGAACAGTCCGGAGTGTGGTGGAGCTGTTGACCCCACAGCAGGCCGTGGAGTTCCTCATCGCCGCCGCAGAGTTGCAGTTTGGGGTCCGCAGCTGGGGAGTCGATCACGACCGTCACCGTGGAAATAAATAATAGCCCAAGATTTTGATTACTTTTTCCTTTTTTTTTTTTTCTTTTTTTTTTTTTTTGTTTTCCATCTTTGAGTTGTTCGTTTCGAGTCTGAAATGGTTCGATATAGGATATGGTGGATTATAATTCGGTATGCTTGCTTTACACCATACAATGTTTTTTGTTTTTGTATGCTGAATATTAATTCCGCCAATGCCGTTATTTTGAGTCACTAAAATGTTTATTCTTGTTGAATCATAATTGATTAAAAAATAATTTATTAATCTTTAAAAATATTAAAATAATTATTATGTTAGAGTTAAGATTTATTCATTTAAGATAATAAGTACAATTTTCGTTATGTTAAAAAACATTAATTAGCCTTGCGGAGCGTTAAATGCCGAATCGGGTGAAGACGTGTCGTTTGAGGCAAGCTCGGGTCATGCATGAGGACACGTGGGGTTTGCATGGAGTACGTGGCCACGTAAACTCCCAAGCCCCAAAGAAAGAAAGTAATGCGAGGGAGAGTTTTTTTTTTTTTTTTTTCTCATTTTTTTCAAAGAGTTCCCGATATGGGTTGAGTTGACACCAATAGCCCACGCCAATGTTCAATTATGAGCTTCGAAAGCTGCAAATAAAGGTAAGGTTTAGATTGCGTTTGTTCATAATTTGGAGATAAAATTTTTAAATTGAAGTTATTAATTTTTAAAATTAATTATAATTTTTATTAATTTTAAAAAAAGATAAAAAAATTAATATGTAAAAGTACAATTCAGTTATAATTGAGTTAAAATATTAAGTTGAATTGAAATGTCAAACGCATCATTATTTTCCCTTGAACTCTTATTTTTCAAAAAATAACAAAAATATTTTTCCAAAAAATAAAAAAATAATAAATAAAGGAAGAAGTTTCTCTTAAACTATTTTTTTTTAATCGAAATTGTGAATTCGAACGTGTATGGGATTGAGAGAGGGAAAAGAAAATATATGACTTGGATTTTTAAAAAGATAATATGTGTAATAATTAGTCCAAATTGGATTAAATATAAAGCGGGATTAGGCTCTAAACATATAGCTAGTACGATCTATTGTTTTTCAAAAAATGAATAATAAAAAATAAAAAAGAGACACCATCTTTATTATTACTTTTTTTTTTTTTTGGGTCGTATAAAATCAAATTCAATTATAAGGGGGAAAAAACAACTCAAGTATTTTTGGTCTATGTTAGCGTTTCTTTAGTAGTTGGAGAATTCTTTTTTTATTATTATTTATTAAAAAAACAAAAGGTAAATGCGTTTCATTTGACCAACAGAGTCATCAATAACCACAATACCAATACTACTGGCAGAGCCACCCAATCTCCCATACAAACCTGAAAGAGGAGCCCTAAATTGAGGGGGAAAAAAATGAAAATAAGTGAATGTCATTTTCACTTTTTGCAAATCTATTACATAAAAAGAGAAAATTGCAATTTTTGGGAAAATTGCAATTTTGATGTCTCAAAAATTATCTCTATCTGATAATTTGTTAGACGCAAAAAATTTGAAAAACTCAAAGTATCAAATCAATTTTCTTCCTTAAAAAAAAAACTACAAACTAAACATTTAAAATAAATATATCCTCATCACCATCGAATCCGATCTTTCATCTTCCTACCTCAATGATTGTCCCTCAACAATATTTTGATAATTTATTATTTGTTTAAAAATTTTTATATTCAATTTTTTTTAAATAAAATTCTTAAATTCAGATAATTTAACATAATATGATTGGAAAGATAATTAATAAGACATAAAATCCGAAATAACAAAACTCGACTCATCGCCTCCAAGGCTCTAGCCACAGTACAAGACCAACCAGACTCCTTGCATCAGATTCGGTTACAAAAGCAAAGGGCCAGCTTTGGGCCACAAAAAAGTGTAGACTCTCCTCCGACTCAACCACAAAAAAGAGCAAGCAGTCAAGCACCATTACTTGGGTTTTTTTTTTTTTTTTTCCCCCCCCCCCCCCCCCCCCCAGATCTTTATAATTTTCTTCACCATTTCCTTGGTCATTTTCAAGACCAAAATTCGTCTTTCATAAAGCCAATGCACTTCCACGACAACTTTGAGAACCAAAATTCGTCTTTCATAAAGCTAATGCATCAAAGATTTCTTCTACAGACGATGAAGATGACAGGCGGGAGGTACCAAATGATATCCTTTCTTTACTGGGAAAGAAAATTTCACGACAAGAAAGGGTCATATGAATGAAGTTCGTGCTAAAGATCTCAATTTTATTATACCAATTTATATTGATTTTTTTTTCTACAAAGAAATAGATTATTATTGTCATCTTATTCACAATCTCTTTCGTTTATAGTAAAAATACGTAAATAAGTGACTTTCTTGTCAACTTGATTGTTTTTTATATTTTTTTTTCCAAAAAATGTCATAAATTTCCCATGAATTTGATCACTAATATTAATATATATATTCCTTAAATTTTGAAATGTACCTATTATGTCCTGCGAACTTTAACATGTGTGTCAAGTTGTTCTTTCAGTTAGTTGACGTTAGTTTTTGTGTTAACTTTAATGTTAAAATGCCCCCTAAACTTTGTTTTTGTGTCAAAATGCCCTCTGATTTTTATTATTTATATCAAAGTTCCCTTTGATTTTTAATATTTATATCAAACTACTCCATCTATCTTATTTTATTTATCTAACATTGTATAATTACCTAAATTTTTTAGAATAGGTAAACAATTATTTTTTTTTTACTAAAAGAAAAGGTATTTTTTTTACCCACTTTTTTATTAAATTTTGCTTATTTTAATTTAAATTTACATTCATTTTGATTTTCTTAAACATAACCACTTACGTTTATTATTTTATTGTCCTCATATTACAATTTTTAGTTTAATTATGATTTATAATACTATATCAAAATATGCAAACTAATCATTTTTTAAATAAAAATATATATAACTAAGAATGTGTATCAAAGAATATTTACAATATTTATTCTCATTATGGGTTTAAGCAAATACATGAATGAAATTTGTTATGAATATGATTTCAAATTATGTATGTCAAGTAAACCGCGTATTTAAAATCTAAATTATATATCTGAATCCTGCCAATTATGATTACGCATAAGTAAACTCATATCCAAAATAAACTTGAATTAAAATAAGTAAAATAAAAAAATGTGTTAAAAAAGATACATGTTACTTTATTATAATAAATATATTTTTATGTGTTCTAAAAGTTAATAATTATTAAGTAATTACACAATATTAGATAATTAAAATAATATAAATAGGGGTAGTTTGATATAAATATTAAAAATCATGTGGTATTTTGACATAAATATCAAATATCAGGAAGCATTTTGACACAAATACAAAATTTATAGGGCATTTTGATATTATAGATAATAGAAAAACTAATGGTTATTAATTAAAATAGCAACTTGACACACATGTTAAAATTCAATGGGGCATAACAAGTATATTTTATAATTCAGGGAGAATATTGACATTAGTGACAAAATTCAAGAGAAATTTATGATATTTTTCTTTTTTTTTTTTTACATAAATAAAAAAAATATTTGCTTTTTTTCCATGTAAGACAAATAACTCAAGTAAAAATTTACAATCCATTGAAGGAAAAAAATATTTGTACAGTTTGAGAAATGCAATTAAAAAATTACAAAAATTTGAAGTATCCAATAGAAATTCATGACTTAGGATTGGGTTTTATCCTCTTTTTTTTTTTTTTTTTTTGGTATCTTGTCGTAAAATTTTTTTGATTAAAAATTCTAAACAAAAATTTTATGTTAAAAAAATCTTGTAAAGACATCTAATTAATTATCTTAACTATGGGAAATGAAACTGTGGCTACAAATCTGATATACAAGTAACTCTACAAATAAATCCTAAAAGGTCAAACCCTCTATATTCAAGTTAAAAGCAAAAAATTCAGCAAAAATAAATAAACAAATATATAAGTTAAAAGCAAAAAGATAAATTTAAAAATGTAGCCCCTCACTAAATCTTCTAGAAATAGCACATTTAGGTGTTTGGCCGCCGGGGCCTTTTGGCTGCTCTGGTTGGAGAAAGGATATATATATTTTTTTTAGTGGAAAAGAAAACGGAAAAATCGTGCTAAAAACCCAAATTTTCTGGCAAGAGAGAGTTGGAGGCAACGTGAAAAGTGTACTTTATCTTCGATAACCTTTGTCCCATTTAAAACTGATAACCTATATCTATCCTCCACTTTAGGTAATGCTTTTCTTATTTATTTTGTGACAGTTACATGATCGTTATATGATCGTTATATAATGATCACATCATTATCATGTGATTTTTATTTTGTTTTATTTTGTTTCTTATTTATTCCGTTACAATTAATTTAAATTAAAAGCATAATCAATTCCTTTTATAAATCCTGCTATAGCTACACAAGCCCTTTTTGCATGTCATAAACAGGATCAGCTCAAGCCATTTTGGGGTCTTAAGCAAAAGTTTTCAATATGACCTTTTTAAACAATCAATTTTATGTTTTTACTCAAACAAAGAGATATTAAAGATTTATTTGGTTTGTCATCTCTAACTCAAAATTTTCATATCAGTTTTTACTTTTATTTTTTTTTCAGAAAAGCGATAAAAATTATAACTAATTTTTAAATGAAAAATCAATAAACTTTAACTTAAAAATTCTATCTCCAACCAACAAACTAAACGTAGGGTATAAGTTAAAAAAAGAAAAGAAAAAAGTAAAGTCATTAGGGTTTATGAGCAGTTAATAATTATTAAAAAAATAATTTTATAAAAAATTGAAAAATGATAACATTTAAAAATTGGATTACTGTTACTCTGACTTTCAAGAATGAGTTGTGCTTTCAAAGTTTCTATTCTTTGGTTTTTTTTTTTCTTTTTCATAAAACCTTGGTTAATTAAGCATTAACTAAAAAAAATCATTTGAGTGTTAAAATGTTAAACATATGAAAGAAAATTTAATTGAATGTCTTAGCTCAATTAGATTAGAATACATTTGGTCCACTGATTAAAAAAATTTTAAATTAAAATTGATTAATTTTTTAAAATTAATTATAATTTTCGTTTATTTTTCTGAAAAATATGAAAGTCTCACGCTTTGACATTGCCTAAACGGCCTCGTGGTTGAACCGGCACTGGCCATAAATGACCATTGACCAACCATCCTGACCAACTTCACACCATTCTTTCTTTTTTAGTTTGGTTTGGAATTTTTTTTTGGGCAAATTTTTGGAAATTGCCGCTTATTCAATATTGCCGTGCTTCATATCTAATATTTTTTTCAAAAAACAAAGACTTGGTCAATTTCTCTCTCTTTATTATTATTATTTCTTTTGGTGGAAGGGAAAGAACTGTGCCCACTTTGGTTGTGTGTGTATATATATATATATATATATATATATGTATATATATATAGGAAAAATTGTGCCTTCTCTAGAAGAAAGTTCAAAACACAAAAAAGATACTTTCTTTCCTTTTTTTTTTTTTTTTGTTTGGTTCTAAACGAAAAGAAACACATCTCTATGGATTTCTGAAAGTCAATAATAAATCAGAGCTCTTATAAGACTTAAAAAAAAAAAAAAAAATCTTCCATACATGTGAAATGCCGACATCAATGTGGATAAATGAAATCTACGATCTAGTTATTAAAGTAACGATTAAATATATAAAATTTATGGACAAGTTAACAATTAATGATGGGTGTAAGAAATGAATGATATATATTTACAAACCTAAAATATCATAATAGCAAAGTAGAAGAGTGAAAAATGTTGCAACACCCTGAATTAAACCTATGCAAAATATATAGAATGTACTATTATAATTATGTAAGTATTTCTTGGTTGCTTACCGAATAATTAATTACTTATAAGAATGTGAAAACAGATTTTAAATGGAAATAAATAACTTCATTCACGAAGAGACTTTTATGGAGAAAACAATATTCAAGAACATCGTTTGTAAACCCTAACTTGTAAAATAAAATATATGTATATATGTTAAGGGAACATGATTGTATAAATTTTATCATAACACATGTCATTTGAGAAATCATGTCCTTATTTTTTTCCTTCTAAAATTTGGTTGAGGTATTGGTTTTGAAAACATTAAAATAGCTGGGCCCAAAAAAAAAAAAAAAGTTTGGTAGCATATGCATTTTCATAATAGACTTTTTCAACTTGTTTTTATTAGGATATTTATTTTGTTATATTATGTTTTCACATTACAAAACAAACATAATTTTACATTTTTTAATTTCTGAAAACAAATTATAAATTCTTTATTGGTGGGAGGATTTGATCATGTACTTTCTGATTCTGATGACATAAAAGTACTGTTTTGCATTTAACCACACATCTGTAAGTCCTTGTTTAAATCAATGATTTGGATTGGGTTTCTCCAATCCAATTTTTTAAAATTCTGCACCGTAATGACATGTTTATATTCAAATATAAAATTGAGATTGTGTACTAAAATTAAATATTTATTTAGATAGTTTTTATTAAATGTAATATTTAAATAGAAAATGTTGAAAAAAGAGTGTGATTTGAATTTTATAATAAGTGAAAATAAATTTGAATTTAAGGGGAAGGTTATGGTAGAGACTCATTGTGAGTCTCTACCCATAGAGCCCTTTTCTGAATCATTGATCGTGAATCCAACGGTTCAAACGGTTGATGGTGTACGATTTTATCATACACCTAACTTCACGTAATCATTTTCACTTAAAATCTTCTCCATCGCCGGCGATCTTTCCGCCGCGGCGACCGACGCCGGCGGCTCATCACCGACGCCGGCGACCCAACTCCGGCCACCTCCGGCCCCAGCCCTGGACGCCGGCCGTCGCCGCCGGCACCCCATTTTCTCTCTCTCCCCTTTCTCTCTCTTCTCTTCTCTCTCTCTTCCCCTTTCTCTCTCTTCCCCTCCCTCCCGCCGGCCCCACCCCCGGCCTCCCCCCACCCCCGGCCGCCACCCTCCCCCGGCACCCCCCCCCGACGACCCCCCCTCTCTCTTCCCCTTTCTCTCTCTTCTCTTCTCTCTCTCTCTTCCCCTCTCTCCCGCCGGCCCCCACCCCCGGCCTCCCCCCACGCCCGACGACCCCTCCCCCCGGTCTCCCCCCACGCCCGACGACCCCTCCCCCCGTCTCCCCCCACGCCCGACGACCCTCCCCCGGCACCCCCCCGACGACCCCCCCTCTCTCTTCCCCTTTCTCTCTCTTCTCTTCTCTCTCTCTCTTCCCCTCTCTCCAGCCGGCCCCCACCCCCGATGACCCCCCTCCCCCCGGCCGCCACCCTCCCCGGCCGCCCCCATCCCCGGCGCCCCCATCCCCAGGCGATTTCGCGAGAATCGCGAAATCGCGATTGTGGAATCGCGATTTCGCGATTGTGGAATCGCATTTCGCGATTGTGGAATCGCGATTGTGGAATCGGATTTCGCGATTCTCGCGAAATCGCTTGGGGATGGGGGCGCTGGGGATGGGGGCGGCCGGGGAAGGTGCGGCCGGGGGGAGGGGGGTCGTCGGGGGTGGGGGAGGCCGGGGGTGGGGGCCGGCGGGAGGGAGGGGAAGAGAGAGAAAGGGGAAGAGAGAGGGGAAGAGAGAGAGAAGAGAAGAGAGAGAAAGGGGAAGAGAGAGGGGGGTCGTCGGGGGGGTGCCGGGGGAGGGTGGCGGCCGGGGGTGGGGGGAGGCCGGGGGTGGGGGCCGGCGGGAGGGAGGGGAAGAGAGAGAAAGGGGAAGAGAAGAGAGAGAGGGGAGAGAGAGAAAATGGGGTGCCGGCGGCAACGGCCGGCGTCCAGGGCTGGGGCCGGAGGTGGCCGGAGTTGGGTCGCCGGCGTCGGTGTTGAGCAGCCGGCGTCTGTCGCCGGCGGCGGAAAAATCGCCGGCGATGGAGAAGATTTTAAGTGAAAATGATTACGTAAAGTTAGGTGTATGATAAAATCGTACACCATCAACCGTTTGAACCGTTGGATTCACGATTAATGGCTCAGAAAAGGGCTCTATGGGTAGAGACTCACAATGAGTCTCTACCATAACCTTCCCCTAAGTTAAATTATTATAAAATAATAAAATATTCAAATGAAACCTATTACATTATAGTACAATAATAGTTATTATACTAATTCATCTAAACGAAGGATTAGATTTCTAACTCGAATTGGATTTTTTCAATTTCAACCCACACTTCCAAACTAGTGGATTAAAAAACCATAAACAAACTGTAAACTATTTTTTTTTACTTGAGTTTTAGGAGTGAATTTAAACTCTATACATTATAATAAAATCATATGCGAAATTATCATGAGATTATAATTAATATGAACTAGTTTTTGAGTAAGTAGATGTTGAGATTTTTTTTTTTTTTGGAACATGAGGGTGGGGGAAACTCCATACTTTTTGATGGAGTTATGTATGATATTACTGCTAGGTTTTAAGATAATTTAAAAAGTATTAGAGAAAATTATGAAAACAAAAAAGTATTAAAGAAAGAATTTTGAAGTGGAAGCCACTTGGTGAGTCCCACATCGACCGAGAGTGTGGAGATAGATTAATTTATAAGTATATATGAATTCTATATTAATCAATAATTATCTAAAAATTATAACTTATGAAGTGTTTTGTGAATGAGTTAAGTTTAAATTAAGTTAAAATTTTTAAGTTCAAATAGTAATTTTTATTGATTTTTAAAAAAAATAAAAAATTTTAAAAAATAAAAATAAAAAAAGGAATACAATTAAACTTGAGTTCATGTACAAGAAAAAAAAGTACATTGGACTACTGGAGGTGAGTATCTACGACATTATGAACGCCGTAGAGATTACAGAGACGACCGAGTCAAACATCGACTAGGCACCCCCACCTTCACAACAACTCTAACCTCACAGCCCTGTCACTTTACCCACATTCAACCTTCTGACACGTGTCACTTATCATTCCAATCACTAGGCCGTTCCGACTCAAATCTCACAGCCCAATCAACTTACCTCCATCACTTTTAACTTGTCCCCTCTCTGCTTCTCTATGTCCGAAAGAAAACTCCGAAATTCATCTCTCTCTCTGTAGTTCATGGCGGCAGTGAAACCCTAAGAACAGCCATGTCTCTGCGCAGAGCCTTCCGGTCGAGGAAATTCTCCAAATCCTTCAGGGAGCTGAAGGCGGAGGAGGAGGATCAGGCGAGAGGTGGTCGCCGGCTCGCCGGCTGCGGCTCGGCCGAGTCAGTAGTCGGCGGCGTCGACGGCGATGGCGACGACTCCGGGTCGGCGTCGTCATGGGCGTCCATGCTCCCGGAGCTCCTAGGCGAGATCATGCGGCGAGTGGAGGCCAGCGAGGAGCGGTGGCCCGACCGCCGGAGCGTCGTCGCCTGCGCCTGCGTCTGCAAGCGGTGGAGGGATATTGCCAAGGAGATCGTCCGCTCCCCTTCTCGCGCCGGCAGAATCACCTTCCCTTCTTGCCTCAAACAGGTTTCGCCTTGGCAGTGTCAATTGCCATTGTTTAGCTTTACTTTCCCTCTCCATCAAATAAATTTCGCTGTTTTCAGTTTTCTTTCCACTCTAACTTTGGTCTTTTTCAGATTTGTTAAGGAAATCGACTGTCGTTGTCTAGGTGTAATTTTAGTGTGAAATCATAAATTTCCGTTATTTGTAATTTTTTCCGTAAATTTCGCGTTTTCTGTTTTCTGTTCACTTCAAGTTAGGTCTTTTTTGGGATTAGGAATTTGGATTATGTTTAGGAGATCGTTTAAGATTGTTTAGGTGTAATTTTAGCGTAAAAATGATGAATTTTTGTTATTGGTGATTTTTTCCGTAAATTTGGGACACAAATTTTGATTGGATTATATTTGGATGGCGGAAAATTAAGATGTAGAAAATAGTTTTAAAAAATCTTTTAGAAAAAAATAGTCTAAGAACTCAATTATTGCTTCTGTTTTAGGAGCGCTGACTCCAGATTCTAAGTTTAATCCTTCCAACCTAGTCCTTGAAATAGAGATATTTCAACTTTTCTGAAATTATTTAGAGCTTCTGGATTCTATGTTCGAGTTATTGTCTTTGCAAATTACATGTTTAATTGAAAATTGACCATCTATTTAATTTTTTTTTTAAACAAGAAAATTGTCAGTTAATACCAAATGCATAGGATAATGTTGGTACATGTTGGGAGATACATGACCAAGCTTTCACATACAGTACTTGTCGGAAACAATAGCAAAACCTATAATGCTACGAACTGTGAAATGTGATTTTACTTGTTATTTGCAGTGAGCATTAAGAACATTTGTCTTTTAAACTGCACATTATGTTATTGATTAATTTTTTTATGCTTAGTACAGCCAGGACCGCGCGATTTACCTCATCAGTGCCTCATAAAACGGGACAAGAAGACTTCCACATTTTCCCTATTTCTTGCTCTTGCCTCATGTGAGTAAATCCTGATAGATTCAAACTTGTAGAACATGGTAACGAGAAGAGTAAATGCTGATAGATGATTCAAAGTTTTTTTTTTTTTAATTTTTTTTTCTAGCATTCAAAGTCGTGTAACATGGAAACTGACTTTCTATCTCTTATGATCAGAAAAGTGTGATAAAAAACACGAAAGGGAATTCTGGGCTGACTTATTCTTATGCTTGTTCATCTTGGTAAAAATAAGTTTTCCTCAAACTCTTGGTCATCTGGACTTGGTCTAAAAGTGAAAAATTTAGACTTGTTATCTGAGTAGCTGAATCTTTTTTCTTTGGTCTTACCTAGATTTTTGACTCGTGTATATATATATATATATATATATATATATATATATCCGTTCCCCGAAAGTCTTTCTTGTTTGAAGCTGTGACATCCATTGACTTTAGAGACGTGTTTATGCTCGGACCTATACATGGATTAAGACAGGTGGCAGAATTATGGATCCTCATGAAAATTTTTAAGAACATGATGTCTTAACTTAAAGTTTGCATATCTCCTTTCTTAGCGACTTGCTTACAAATATTACCAATTGTCATTACAACTAAAAGAACATAAATTAGTACTTTCACGGATGTTATAGAAAGCTTTTTATGTTATGTTAGAGCTTTTTTATGATTAACGGGGTTAGATTTTTAGTATGGGATAGGCGTCTTCTGAGTGCCAACCTAGTTGGGATTTCGGGAGATCCTTAAAATGCTAGTTCCTCTCATTTTGCTTTTAAAAAAAAAAAAAAAGGTTAAAGGGGGTTGATACTTGATATTTGCAATTTGAAAAGGGATTTATATTTTTCTTTAATGACAGTTCTTTTGTAAATGACATCTTTGCATGTATATGTAGGTGTTAAATTTATAGTAATGTTCTTTTGTTGAGTTAGCAGTTTTTTTTTTTTGTTTTAAATCTTCTTACTGTAGTTTATTTCCCGTTATTTGTTGTTGGTCCTTGACGCCTTGGTGATGCAAATGTCGTTGAAATTCTTTCTGATTTCAGCTTTTTTTATATTCCCCTTGTGCAGCATTCACAGATATGGGAAAGTTTCTCTTAGCTGCACGGAGGTATAGGCACGGGGCTCATACCGAGTATATAATATCGCTGGATGCTAGTGACCTCTCACAAGGCAGTAATGCTTATCTTGGAAAGTTGAGGTATGACATTCTAATTAAGTGAAGATATCGTGAGGTCTTTGGTAATGAGGAATGACAAATGTGGTGCTTTGTTCCTACTTAAAATAAGTTTGCACTGAGATTGAGACCTGATATCTTGCTGAATAATAAATTACCTCAAACTTATTTTATTTGAACTTTGGCATCCACTTGGGGCCATTTGTTCAATAATCCTTAACCAAGTAAGGGCCAATTCTTCTCATGCATAAACAACCGTGTTTGGTTAAGACTAGATTGTATTTTTGTAGACATCAGATTTTTTATGTATCATTTCAGTTCAAAAGGTTCGACAATTTGCAATGCCGTTTCTGGTGACTTCCTTTTCTCATGTACTCGTTTTTGTCGAGCATTTGTGGCTTATATGTGCCTATTCATATATTCACCATTCCTTAGCATGCATATTTTTGGTTGCATTTCTTCAGCTTGTAATTTGATCTGTAGACTTAAACAACAAAGAGAAGAGTTAGCAAGACTTGGCCGCCCAGGTGGAAATTCAAGAAAATTAGTGTCTTCCTTTGCGGAGACCTCATGCTTACGAGCCATGTGTTGAAATCTAAGAGAATAATAATTGCCTTGTTCAGCAGTCCCAGATGCATGCTAGTTTCATAAAAGAGTTATGTTTTGTTTTTTCTTATTAAGTTCAAAAACTTTGCAGCTCGGACTTTCTTGGCACCAAGTTTACAATCTACGATAGCCAGCCACCACACAATGGTGCAAAGCCATCGAGCAGCAGAGCCAGCCGGCGTTTTGCAAGCAAACAAATAAGCCCCCAAGTTTCAGCAGGAAACTTTGAGGTCGGGCATGTCTCCTACAAGTTCAACCTCTTAAAATCTAGAGGTCCAAGAAGGATGGTTTGCTCTTTGAATTGCCCGTGGTCTGGCGAGTCATCTGTCGATAAATCTCTGGACAACTGGAAGATGAAGCAGTCTGAATCCGCTGCTTCTGGCACAGTTTTGAAAAACAAAGCCCCGAGGTGGCATGAGAATTTGCAATGTTGGTGTCTGAATTTCCATGGTCGGGTGACGGTAGCATCGGTGAAGAACTTTCAACTGGTTGCAACAATGGATCAAAGCCAACCAGGAGGAAAAGGAGATGAGGAATTAGTTCTACTCCAGTTTGGGAAAGTCGGGGACGATACTTTTACCATGGATTACAGACAACCATTATCGGCATTCCAAGCATTTGCCATCTGTCTTACAAGCTTCGGCACAAAACTGGCCTGTGAGTAAATATATATATGTTCTCTTCTGTATTGTTAATTTAAAAACCGGTAACTGTGGAGTTTTCCATTTCTGCATCACTAAGGTTGTTTTAATTTCCTACGTTTTGATTGAAGAAGCTTATATGATGTAAATGTTTGTGTTGTATGATTATGGCCTGTTATATTATATAGAAATTATTTTAACCCAAAAAAAAAAAAAAAAGTTTAAGTTCAGGCAAGCACGATATATATTTTTTTAGTTTATAATTTCTACTTGTAAATTTGAAAACTAATTACCAAGACGTTGATTTAAGGATTGAGCTTAAAGTTAATTTGCTGTATTTTGGTTGTTGATTCTTTTTCTTTATTTTACCCCCCTCTATATTTCATTATATATGAGACTCAAATTGTATTGTAGTTGGACGTTATAAGATAATTAATAGATAAAGCATCAAATAAAAGAAAACGCGTTTTTGTGGATGAGAAGTTGCTTTCAGAAAACAACAATCAGATCAAGGAAAATAATTTATTAAAAAAAGAAAAAAATAAAAGATCATGAACAAAACAGCAAACACTGTTTTAAGAAGTCAATTCTTGGTGAAGAATTCTTATCCAAGAAATAATGGAATTCAAAAGTTGAATTTTTGCTTTTATTTTAGATGTGCTAAATTGATCTATTTGTGGCCCCAAACTGTGGAGGTTTACCGACCGTTGACGAAGTTGAATGGTCAATACACGAGTTGACGAAAACTTAGATGCAGTAATTAGACGACACAAATTATGTAAGGTCTGATTCGTGTAATTTCACACTTGATCTGATTTTATTGGGTATAAGGTTTGAACCTTTTGCAAAAAGTTGAAATATCTATATAAAAAGGGCAAAAAAAATTTTACTATTTTCGTCCAAAACGTGGGGGTTTTTTTTTTCGGCTTTTGTGCAGCTGACCCACAGGGAGGAGGGGGAGTACTTTTGTTTGGGTTTTGTTTTCTTTTTGTATTTTCTTATAATTTGTTTTAGACATTTTTTATAAATAAATCACGTTGATTTAAAAAAAATACATTTCATTAAAATATTAAAATGTTGTCTTCAAAACAAAAATTTTTTTTTTTCTATTTTTTCATTTTAGTCCTTTCATTGTATTGGTCTATTCTTAACATTTTAGTCCTTTGATTTTTTCCCCACTTTCTTTTTTCATCTTGAGGTATTTTATTGGTTTTTTTTTTCTTTTTTTTTTTGTCTACTTTTAATTTATATATTTTTTCTTATTTAGATAAATTTTTTCAAATAAATGAATTTTTTTTTTGTTTTTTTCCATACTTTCTTTTTTCATCTTCAGGTATTTTATTGGTTTTTTTTTCTTTTTTTGTCTACTTTTAATTTATATATTTTTCCTCATTTAGATAAGTTTTTCAAATAAATCCAATCATTTGCATTGCAGATACTTTTAAACAAATATGTACATATATATATATATATATATATATCTAATTTCATTTTTCGTTTATATCTATAATAAGTTGAGAGTGAAGACAACCAACTCAAATAGTACTAATGTTCCTTCCCTGCGATGATATAAAAGCTATCCATTGCATGTCCTAACCAAGACCAGATAGAAGGTTCATGAAGACAGAAGCTCAGAATCTCCTGGTGTACTTGCCAGGATCTACACCACGATTTTGAATCAGTCGAGATACAGAAATTACAGATCTATTCCCTCTCTATCAATAACCAAAACTGATCTGGTGTATCATAACAGATTTTCCCTTTCTATTGATTCTTAACGGATCGGATCAAAAACAATTCTTGATCGAGGTATTCAACTCCAGATATGAATCGCAAAAAAAAAAAAAAGAAAAAGAAGAAAGATTCTACGCCCTATTTTGTTCAAAGAAAATGAATCTTGTCATAGAAGGATCTGAAGTTTTATATATATATATTTTTTATTTCGTTATAGTTAAATCCGGCTAGTACCAAAAATAGGAAAAGAAAAGAGGCTATTAGAACAAATCTACATGTATAATTTGAAGCCTCAGTTGAATCGTTTTGCATAAAGAATATGCTAGACTGTCTTCCTATAACAGAGTTTGTGAACGGATTACAAGTTTCTCAAAATACAAACAGAAAATCAAAACGCTAACACGATTTGTGATTCGATATTAAGCAAATTCAACAAAAGAATTGAGGAATCAAATGCAAATCAAGAACACGATCACTTATCACTCTTTGAGTTTCTTACAATATCTTATCATCGGCACTGATGTCACCTTCTATAACCGCATGCCTGGTCAAAACGATTTCCTTTACAAGATTCCTGTACGTGAAAGGCCTAACTGCTGCCCTAAGAAACAGTTCAGGTGGGATTTTGCTCTTCTTAATCCTCCTCCGCCATGGACCGATCCCCGCGATCTTCCACTCCTTGGGACTCACTTTCGGCCGTTTCCCCCTCAGCTGAGTTTCATCTCCATCCTCCTCATTATTTGCTCTTCTTCCCTTCTCATTTTCCCTCACCATTTCCCTCATTTGCTGTTTATAATGCTCGGTAGTCACTTCCACACTCCTTTTCACTAGCTTCTCCATCGCTTCCGAGCTATTCACCGCCTTTTCAAACTCCTCCTCCCAATGATCCTCATCTTCTTCTTCGTCGTTTTCATCACCATAGTCCTCTTCTTCACCATCATCCTCTTCTTCATCCTCATCTCCACCACCTTCCATATCCAAAACCACGTCATCATCATCATCATCTTCGTCCTCGATCCAATCCACAATCTCCTTCTCACCCGAATCGCCCCTCGGGCCATCATCCTCATCCGGGGCATCGCAGCCCAACTCCAACTCCTCCAACTTCGCCTTCCACTCCCTAGTGTACGGATGCAACAGATGCACCGGATGATTCTTCAACAAAAACCCCAAACACTTCGACTTCTTCTCGTCACTCAACTTCTCATAGCCTTTCACCACATCATCCACAAACGCCTTAGGACTCACCTTCACAATCCTACACAGCCCACCGAAATATGTCACCAATTCGACACCGCCATCATCGTTCTCCAGCTCGAAAAGATAATTCCGCTCCGTTTTCGGATCGAGAAACGGCATCAACGCCCTGAAAAAGTTGTCCTGAGGCTCAAACCGACATTGATAAACCGGCTTCTTGACATAGATAATGTCAGGCCTCATCCAAGCTGCACATTTTGTTATCAAAGACCTTGTCATATTCCCAAGCCTGCCCATCAAATTCCACTTATCCAACCTCTGATTTCCGGCTTCGAGCACAACCTCACACACCAATGTCCATTGCTCCCACGGCAACTCCGAAACCCGCCATCTCGGGTGCCTCACAAACACCCAAAAGTACCTAAATTTAGTCCTATCCATCTCCTCCAGCCTCTTCCCAAACTTGTGCCCCAATTCAAATTGCTCAATCCTCTCCCACTCCTCATGATCGCGGACCTCGCTGATCATCGCGACACGCTCGTCCGAGAATCGCCCGCGAACCGGGTCGCCAACGACGACGCCGCGCCACGAGTAGGGCCCGAATTCACCGTACTTGTACCAGTCATAAGGGTGGCGCAGGTTGGGGTCGTCCTTGGACATGAAGCGGACCATCCGGTCGTAGCCGAGGCCGATTTCCTGGAGCTCGTCCTCGGTGAAATTGTCCGGGTAGTTCCCGTGAGGGTTCTTGAGACGGTAAAAGAAGGACTCGGCGAGCTTCTTGCTCTTGCGGCGGGCTTTGCGCCGGATTTCTCGACGGAGCTCGGCGCCGCCCTGGATCCGGCCGCCGGCCTTCTTCTTGCTCTTGCCGGCGAAGGAGCGAACGTCGCGGCGGTGGGGATGGGGTTGGGGAGGAAATGGGGTTTGGGACACGGAAGTTATTGAGAGGAGGAGAGGGGGTTTTGAAGGTTTGAAAATGGCGGTTTTGAGGAGAGGGTTTGAGAATGGGGAGAGAGATGGGTGGTGGTGGTGGAGGAGGAGAGAGAAAGGAGGGTTTAGGGTTTTAGAGAGAGAGAGGTCTAGTATCAGCATACTGACTTTGCTCTACGAGTTCCGTGAGAGAGAAGGGAGGGAATCGGTAGAGCGATGATATTCTTGTTAAGGATTGAGAGGCAAAGGTAAATAAAAATTTTTTTTTTAGACTATTGGTGGAAGTTTAAAAATAAGTGAAAAGGTTTTTTATTTTTTAACCATCAATCAATTTTTTTATATGATTAATAATTGACGATATAATATTATTAATTTAATAAATAAGTGATCGATCAAAATAAATTATTAATTAATTATAACGTAAAATTTATAGTGTGAGATGCAGTTTTTAATCAAATATCAAAATATTAAAAAATTAATTTAATAATTAAAATAATAGCATCTATAAATAAGATAAAAGTATAATTTCTAATTTTTCTAATTGATATTAAAATTTTGAATCTCACGTGTCCACTTTTAGGGTTTTTATTATGCTAGAGCTTTTAATTGATTGTAAGATAGATCATTCTATCATTAAATTAGAGGGCAACATATAGCATTCACATGTGCGCATGTGTGTGTATATATATTAAACTAGTATAAGTAAATTCGAACTCTACGTCTTTGTCTTTATCTTGGAATTAAATATGAAATTATCAACTTCCAACCAATTATTTCAAATTTTTCATTAAAAAAAAAATCACTTTTTCAAATATGTTTAATTAGAACACAAAATTAAAAACAGAAAGGAGAAGAGACATGGGACAAAGAACTTGTGACTGAGAGAGTAGGACGCAACAGATTGAGGACTGAAGGGGGCTACTAGTGCTGTGGAAATAGGTGCAAAAGGGCTAGCTAGGCACAACGGATTTACTCGAGGTGGGTTGCGGTCAAGGACAGAGCCTTCTATGGTCGAGTAGGGTTTCTATCCCTTCTTAACTTTTTTTCTTTTTCTTTTTTTCAATTTTAACTTTAAAAACATTAGATTTATCTCATTTTACTACACAAAAAATTAATTATTGTTATATAAGTTTCCAAATTATGTTTTTTTTAATATATATCAAATTAAAATAATAAGTTGACTCCGCTACTAAATGTATTTAAGGTTAAGGATGCTTGGTTACCATCACAGGGGAAAAAGATGCCGGGTCAAAACAAAAACAAAAACAAAAACAAAACTGATATATTTGTGGTATGAAATTAGACAAAGTGATCAACATGTGTATTTCAAGAATAGTTAGATCTCCAACCATTAATGTTTGGATGTCAAAGTGAGATAAGTAGAAATCCTCGAACAAAAATCGGCCTTTATTTTATTAACTTTAGTTAATGATTGACATTTCTAATTTTAAAACAAATTATTACTAATCGACTTGATAAATTCACAAAGAAGAATTTCATGATAAAGCATTAACATAAAAAAAAAAAAAAAAAAAACTATCAAATAGACACAATTTTAAACTGTATATCACATCCTAATCATAACATGTAAAGAAAAATGACAATTTATTATATTGATAAACAATTGTGTTATACAAGTAAGGATATGTCACATACTCTACGATACAATTTCTCCACTAAAGATTTTTTTTTTTTTTTTTTGATAAGTAATAGACCAAGGAATGAGAAGTCTTGCTATAAAAATAAGAAAAATTAAGTAAATAGACAATTTTAAAATACTTATTTAAATAGATGACTAATTATTTTTATTTAGAAAAATAAATGTTAATCAATATTTAATCATAATCAATTATATTAATATTGATTAATCATTGATTAACTAAGATTAATTAATTATTGTTTAATTGATATATTTTTTTAAATGGTCATTTTGTTAATTTTATAAACTTTCGACGGTTTGTTAAAAAAACGTCAATTACCCACATCCCATAAAAATATTTTACCGACGGATTTTGCTTAATCCAGCATCAAAGGTAAATTCAGTGTTGTGAGAAAAACACTACATAAAATTTTTATGTGACCAAAAAAAAAAAAAAAAACGACTCCCAAAAACACACGATAAATTCTAGTAATTACATAGGAGATTCTGATCAATTACATTTATCCCCATTAGTACAACACTGAGTTAACTTTTTGCCGCAGTAAATAAATTACTATTAAAATTTACTCTCTTATTCCTCTCACTCACCGGAGAGGGCAACCGTCTGTGCAATCCCTTGCTTCGCGCTTCAAACTTTTCTCTTCATCTCTCTCCACTTGTCCATATTTTGAGCTTAGGTTTTGTTTTTAGCTCACTTAAATCCCTTCGAATTTGTAACAGAGATCAATTCCAGAGGTTTTTGGCAGTAATTTCTCCACAAGAAATTCGGTATTCGGCAGTAGTAGGAGTATGTACACAAAGTCGTCCATTTTTACTTTCAGAATTCCATGAAGAATCTATTAAAGCACTACTCTTTTATGAACATCCGAATCTGTTCTACCAGTACAATTCAGCACCTAGTTCCCTTCTGGCTGATCCTGCATGCACGAATGAGGCACGTTCAAATGATTTTCAAAAAGCTTGCAAATCATTTTCTTATATCGTATCAGCCATGAAAATGGTCACCTGTAACTCGGCTGACTTTGCCAAGGATTCAGCGTGTGAATTACTCATATGTAATTCGCAAGTCGTTGACGTATCATTCAGATGGACACTAGAATCCTTCTCTAAAATTGTTTCACCATTATCACCATCCAAAGAACTGGGTTCACCCTGCATCACCAGCTAAAGCCGGTTAGCAATAATTTTGAGTACTGAAATGTACGCATTCAAGAAAGAGTTACCTGCAAATTTTCCAACTTTTCCAAGGATTGACCATGAGATTCACCGCTCATCACAATTGATGGAAACCGATTAAAATCCCAACCAAGAACCTGGCAGATAACTTTCCCATACGCCCTATGAGCCAGCTTTTTCTTCGTCTTTGATATTGAAGTTGAATGTTGCACAAGCGCAACGCAACCCATATACCTCTTCCACGCCTTCCCTATCCCACAACAAACCAGACAACAAAACTCCCCTCCTTCAAAATTCTTGACGTAAAATTCTCCCAAATTTTTATCCTCCTTAAATAATTTCGAAAAGAAATTGAACTCTTTAGAATTATTGGATGCATCTGTGTTCTCATCTTCATCGTTGTATTCATCACTATACTCAGATGCATCTTCATCATCATCCTCATTGTCACCCTCATCATCGTTTGAACTAGATTTGTTTTTCAAAAAGTCTAGGCAAGCTTTAGCAGCCTTATGTTGCAACTGGACCACATCAAACTTGGCTTGTTCTTCAGCTGAAATTGAACTCAATCCAGAAGCTGAGAAAGACATGAAAGGGGGCCATTCTGATACTGCTGACGGAGAATTCTCCACAGGCTTTGCACGTGGCCATTCGGAACCAGAGACCAGTGGTTGGTTAAGTCCCTGCATCACCTTTTAAATTTTAAGCCTTGGTATGTCGAAAAGTATTACACCAAACGATCAACCATCAAATTTCACTTATCAGAGACGCAGAATAAAATTTAGAAATTGGGAAGGAGCCATTTTTTTTTTTTCCCGAGTAAAAAGAAAAAAAGAAATCATATAAATGTTGTGTGCCTTAAATAAAGGTACAGTATGTTCTCTTGTAAATTATCTGTCAAGGAAAAGTGGGGCAAAAAAAACAAAAAAACAAAAACAAAAGCAAAAGCAAACAGGGAATTAACAAAAGGAACATGCTATATATATATATATATATATATATATATTCTGACTATGTTTGCCTCAAAAATAACTAACAATGCGAAAGCATTAATTTACTGGTTTTTTTTTTAGCCAGTAGCGGAAATATTCAGTAAACATCAGAATAATTTTCTGAACTATTCGTAGTCCAACTTAGGATTGCAAAAATTATATCATCTTTGTGATAAATCAAAATTTTTCTAGGTTTCCCCTGCACCATCAACTAAATCCCGCTTATAAGAGATTAGCAATGACTTCAAAGATATACACATGCAGATACAAGAAACAGTTACCTGTGAGTTTCCCAACTTTGACAAAGTTTGACCAAGAGATTCACCTATTGAAATAATTGATGGGAATATATTAAAATCCCAACCGAGAATCTGACAAATAGCTTGCCCATAAGCCCTGTGAGCCAGCTTCTTGTTCATTGTTGATGTCGCAATTGAATGTTGCACAAGTGCAACACAACCTCTAAAGCTCTTAGGTAGCATCTCCTCAATCCCACCACAAACTTGACAACAAAACACCCCATCTTCGTAATTTTTCACGTAAAAATCCCTCAACTCGCAGTCCTCCATAAATAACTTCACAAAGCCATCCTCATCATCTCTGTCCTCAGAAGGATCTTCTTCCTCGTCATTACCGTCCTCAGAAGGATCTTCTTCTTCGTCACCACCGTCCTCAGAAGGATTTTCTTCCTCATTTTCACTGTCACATTCAACACTTTCTTCAGAAGGATCTTCTTCCTCGTCTTCATTGTTAGATTCACCACTGCCTGAACCAGAACGGCTTGCAAGAAATTCTTGGCAGGCTTTTGTGACCTTTAGTTGCAATGGCTTTGAAGCAAACTCTGCCTGTTCTTCAGCCGAAACTGATCCTGCTTGAGAAGGCAAACGAGGCTTAAAAGCTGGCCTTTCTGATACCGCCAAAGGGGAATTGTTAACAGTTTTGGACTTCCATTCAGAGCTAGAAATCGGTGGTTGTCTATATTCCTGCATACATTTAGTACATATTTTAGGCCTTAGACAAAAAGCATCAAACCATTCTCCATATTGTTTTGCATGATTGAAGTAAAGAATTTCACCCATTCCAGACACTGCATAATTGTTCAAAACGGACTTTCTAATGAGAGGGTAATTTCAACTTTTCTCTCAACAAGTCTTGAAGCTTATTTGGTCGAGGGAAAATTGGAAGGAGGGACGACGGTTGGAGGATAATGAAAGGATTTTAGGACATCAGAAAAAGTGGAAGAAATGATTTGGGGGAGCGATTTCAAATCCTTAAAAAACCGGAATTTCAATCTTTCCTAATATGGAGGAATTAGAAGAGAGACTCCATACCAAAAACAACAAGGGTATGTTTGGTTCTATGGTATGACCATTGGAACGGAATGACAATTTGTAGATGGTTGAATAGTCATCGCTAAATAGAACCAGTGGAATGATCTGTCTTTCCATTCAAAAACCGATATCAATCAAAACTTTGTCCTGAAATATCCTTTCAGATTTCGCTATCCTAATACATTAATCATTAACGTCTAAATGGATGAGTATTTTTGTCAAAACAAGTACAATTCTTATCCATTCCAACGACTAAGCAAACATAATAACCGCGATTCCAATACTAATTCCAATTTTCAATCAAACAATGCAATTAAAATAATCCTTAAATGCAAATTCCTATTCCATTCCATCAAAACAAACGTACCCTAAGAAAATGTTCTTCCCTTTCCTCTTCATTTTCTTCAACTAAGTTATATACATATTTTCCCCTTCCAAATTCATTTCAAGCAAAACCCAAATTCAAATCACCACACACTCGGAAAAACAGCCGTGGTTGCAGGCATAATAATTCCACAAAAACAACCATTACCTGCCGCCCGGCGGCATCGGCCAGGTTCCGGCCGAGAGGTTCGCCTTTGGGGACGATCAACGGGAGTCGATCGAAATCCCAACCAAGAATATCACAAACAACCTGTCCCAAAGCGGCGTGGGAGAAGCTTCTTTCCGCTTCGTCTTCGCCACCGCCGCGGTATGTTGAGCAAGGCTCTCGCAAGTCTTGAACTTCTTCTTCCTCTTATCCTGCCAAAATCCGCAGCAAATAAAGCAACGAAACTCGCCGCACTGGTAATTCTGCTCGTAATACCTCCTCAACTCGCCGCCGTTCTTCGTGAAAACCCTCTGAAAAAACCGGTACTTGGCATCTCCATGGTCATCCCCGTCGTCCTCGGAGTTCGCGAAGGATTCTGCGAAAGCGCTCGACGCTCTGCGTTGCAGCATCAGAGCCGAGTACGATGACGGGACGGGAATGGGCCTGGGATCGGGCCAGGCGGAGGAGAAGGCAGACGCCGTCGCCGGAGTGGGAGTCGGAGACGGCCATGGGTGGTCGTCGGAGAAGTGGCTGTGGTGGTTGTCGTTTTTGTGCTTCTTGGAGTGGAAATTGGTGTCGTTTAGCGGGGGAATGGTTCGTTTTGGAGGGCCTTGGCGCCAGAGAGAGTGGAGGTAGATCACTTCGTCTCTCAGTTTCTGCTCCTGCAAGTAAAGATCCATTTTTCTCCGCCTTTTTCGAGCATTTTGGGATTTTGGCCTCTTTTAGCTACGATGCAATTTTGTTGCGGTGCACAACAGGAATTTTTAGAAATGCAAGGGGTTAAAATGTAATTAAATAATGTGGCATTTTATGCCCCTTTATTGGAAAATATGTTTCTTTTTCGGAAAATGATAGTAAATACATTTCTCCAAAAATAATTAAAGTAACTAGTAAGATTTTAACCTTTTTTTTTTTTCTAAAATTTTTTTTAACATATTTATAATAAATAATAAATTTATCAAGTAATGATTATAGACATAATCTAGTGATAATGTTTTCACTTAAAATGTAAAGTTTAAATCAATCAACTCCCAAATTAAAAAAAAAAAAAGTAAATTTATCATATACATGAAATATATTTTTTAAATTAAAGGTAAATGATATATTTATGAAATGTAAATAAATTATTTATCTGGTAAATCTAACGTAAATAAATCATATGTCTAATAAGTATGTTCTTTACTCTAAATATCTTAAAAATATGCTATTTACTTCAATTATTTTCTAAAAATTACTATTTAACTTTTGTTTAGTGTTCTAAATTGGAACTCAAATTTTTCATTTTTATTTTTTATTTTTTTTCTGAAAAATCAATAAAAATTATAATTAATTTTTAAATATTAAATCAACTCCAACTTAAAAATTTCATCTCCAACTAACGAATCAAACGGAGACTTAGTTTTTTCCTACTTAGAAAATGGTCCAATTTATAGATCTTCACCTTAAAAATTTCCAACACACGGTAAAGAAGTACTTTAGTTGTATCTCCTAAATCAAACTATTAAAAAATTTATTCAACTTTAAAATAGTAATTCCTACCTATAGTGCATAACAAAAAAAAATCCTTCAGTAAAACCCTCCCTTGTATATTGAAGCTTCAACGGTATGATCTTTTTGACGTAGGATTAAATAATTTAAATTGAACTTGGTATATCAGTAGGCCAATCAATCTTATTGAAAAACTTTTCTAATAAAATATAACAGAAAATTCTATTTACAGAAAAGAAAAAGAGAGATGGAGAATGCTTTATTGCAGTTCGGGATTCTTAATTTTTTTTTTTTTTAATTTTAACATTTTAAAGATAAAATTCTATTATCTCTAAAATAATAATAATAATAACCTCAGCATATGCAAACAAGATAAAGCAAAAAATAACCTCAAAGGAAAAAAAATACTTGCCTTCTGAGCAGTAAGAGTTCTTGTCATCCAAGTGGGGTAAAAAAGGAATGGGGTAAGGGCATACCATAATGTAAATTAAGGCGTGTTTAATATTCTACAAATTCTATACAATCATCAGATTGGGTCTCCGGTGGAATGTCAAACAAAATTTGTTAGTGAAAAACCGCCTTCTTGCCAAGACATCGTGTGTCAATATGAGAAGGATTTTCCGCGAACCGAAACCAGAGACTGCAATCTTCATCACATGCCAAAGTAGTCCTCAGGGACATGGAATTTCAGACCAACAGCCTGCAACAACAGAGAAGATTGTGTTGATATTTTATCATGAACACAAACCATGAATAAAGTTGCCTCACATTGTCAAAACAAGTTCTGGCAGAAAATGCTGCCCCGTTCGCGGGTCTTAAAAGACGACCCCAAACCATCCAAGCTACTGTATATTGCATCAGAATGAGATCTCTACATCCACGAGTCTCAAGGAACTACATGTAAAACAAATTAACCAAGATCCTGTCTCTCTCTCTTTGTTTTAAAAATACGTCAGTTAAAAGATCCTAGTCCGCTCACATTGTCAATATAAAGAAAACACCTTATCCTCATTCATTGTCTGTCGACAAAAACTCCATCCATCTACACCTTCCCTTCACACTAAACATCCACCAATTCCTTTTCCCAGTCATTAGACTTCTCAAAGATAAAGGCAGGGACGATTTATGTCAACGTCTAGCCTTCAAATTTCAATAACATTAGGGATTCAAGAAAAGCATACTATAATATGCCAAATGCGCTTTTTTTTTTCTTTCCCCGAGAATAATAGTGTTCTTTTGGACATAAGCATAAGCTGATACCTGTGCAAATTTTATATCAGCGTCACTATGGTCGTTGTCTCTACCAGCGGCATCACCAACATAAAAAGATCTAAAATGCAGACATACAGTCAGTCAATATTGTTAACTACTATTCTTGTGGCTTTAAATGATAAAAGATCACACAGAGAAGAATAATATAGTACTTTTTTCCCCAAGAAAAGATACAGACTCTCAAAAAAAAAAAAGGGTGAGAGAAGGAAGAGAAAAATAACTGATCCATGTCAATAGAAATGCCCGAGTTGAAGTGTTGTTCCATAAGATGCCACATCCCTGGTTTTGGCTTGCGGAATGGGTCTTCTGCTTGACCATCAGATTTTCCAACTCCACAAGCAATGAAAATCTGCGACCATATAATTGCAGCGCAAATTCTTGGCTTATTTCACAAAATCTTCTAGTTTGGTTCATTTCCAAGGCAAGGTAATCAAGTCATGATCTCTGTGTTACCAACGCAACTCTCTCTCACATTTAAATTAGTTCTTAAACAAAATTTTGAGACAAAAAAGAATAAATTTCTCTCCTTTTCTAATTTTCCATCTGCATGCACCAATCAGGTAATGATATTTGATATTTGCTTCAAATATCTAATTACCATTCAATATTCAATTTTTTGAACAACAAAGCACGGTCGAACAAACAAAATTCAGACTTTACCTGCACTGGGACCTTTACCGTCTTGATAAAATTGTTGAGGCGCCCAATTTTAGAGTCCACAGCAACTTGTCTCTTGTTTTTCCAGCGGTCGATGTTTGACTCATTGGTAAAGATTACCTGATGACAAATAGGAAAGGGACAGAAAGAAATAATTCAGTATTTTCAAATAAAAATACTTAAAGAAGCGAACAGATTGGTTTTACAATGCCAAACTGGAGGAAAACATAAGGCTTTTATAATATGTTTGAGTTTGAGACATCAAATGATAAAAGAAGCACACCAGCTTGTAGCCATCATTATACAGGCTCTGTAACTTATCAGGGATTGACGGATACATCAGGGACCAAGCATCGGCACCTACTCTGAAATTACAAATTAGAGTAGCAACTTAGTGGTTAGCGAACCGAATTTGTGAAAAGCTTCCAACTAAATATGCATTGAAAAATCTTTGCACGTTTGGTTAACAAAAACCCCTAATAGTAGTTTGACAATGACGATGGACATTAGAAATGTTACTTTTGAACAATACGTATTAAAAATCTTGAGAATAATAGTAAAAGAGACAAATAGCAAGTCCTTGGATTTTTTAAAATAATATACTCTACTTTTGAGCACGTAATGATTTGGAGTTTAATACACAAACGATACATGAAAAGCTTACTGCCCCTGTTATAAACATGAGTTTTAAGCCATGTGACTGTTGCTCAATCTTATAACAGTTTCGTGGAAGGTCAATCACCAGTAATTGTGACAATGCCGAAATAGAATATAAGACCACCTTTTGACAGAGGTTTTAGCTAGACATCCATCAAAATCAAAAGCGGCAATTTTACTTGAATCACGAAGACCGTCATCCTGTTAGAAGCAAAATATTAGAACCACGTTAACAATGTCAAGCTACAAACTTTGGTCACAATAACACCTATGATAGACATACACGCTTGATGTTACCGATACACAACTGCAATATGAGACTTCCGGCCATAAAACTTGGAACTTGCATTACTGTATTGTAAAATCGAATGTCTATTGCCAAATCAATCAAATAAATCACAATAGAAATGGGCGTAACAACTCAAAGAAAAGAAAATTCAAACACAGAATTTTGTTAAATTAATAGCAGTGAGAGATAATTGGTACCATATTTTTACTCAGACACGCAAAAGCCCGAGATTAAAGAAGCACTTTGGAAACATCGTTATCAATAAGACAAAGTATCTCACCCGCTCGAGAAATATAACTGTTTGGAAAGCCTTCCACTTCGGTGCAAGGGTCGCATCCTATTTCCAAATAGAATTTCAACTAGATGAGTAATTCAAGGCCATGAAAAAATAGATATAGAATCATTAATCTATCGTGGCAAATAACAAACTTCTGAAAGAGTATCTGTGAGCGCATATAACAAAAGTGTAGATCAGACCTTGTACTTATTCTTGACATCAGAAATGGAAAATACTATATCCGGAACTTTGCCTTCTGAATTAGATAACTGCAAGCAATTGAGTCAAGAACACAAAACAGTATGAATATGTCAAGCATTGAAAATTAATACAAAAACTATTTTCTTAATCATTCATCACTGGAGAGAAGCAGCAAAAACTAACTGCAAGAAATTGATATTTGGTTCAGGTTACATATGGCCAACATAATAAAGAAAGAACGGAGGAAGATTTAATTATCAAACTTCACGTGTCAGATGTTACCAATAATACCATGAACTCAGGAGAGAAAAGGAAATACATAGCAAATAGTTAAGAAAAGCAACAGACCACGATCTAGAACAAATGAAACTAAAAACATTGCACATGGACTGGACATGATTAAATGTCCTCAATAAATATTTCAAAACGTTAAAAAATAGCCAAAACAGCACAATCACCACTGCACCTTTGCTTTCTTTGGTTTCCTTTCCTCTGGATCCTTTTCTCCATCTTCTTCTCTTTTGCCAACCTATTGGATTAAAATAATAGGTGTGATGATCATAATCCAACACATTTACTTAGGTAAATGAAATTTCAGCAAGAAAATCATCTCAACAAGCGAATATATCGTCCTTGGAAAAATTAAATCCTACAAGTATCTTTCTGTTGCTGTCTTCCTGGAAAAACATTCTAAAGCCTAAAATTTTTTCTTCCTAAAAGCCTACTTCTACAATGGAAGCAAACAGGTCACTAGAAACTCATATAAAACGAGTTCATACGAAGCAGATTTCAAAGTCACTCTGAGGATTACATTCAAACGCTTGATTCACATTCGCTCTTATATCTAGATATCTTTTCTTTTCTTCCCTTTTTCACTTTATTTGATCAAAAAACTCGAATCATACCTCCTCCAGAGCTTTGTCACTTGCATCAACCAACTCCTTCAAATCTTCCTGATCAGGACTCTGAAATCACAGACAAACATTTAAGTTAAAGAAAAATTCTAAACAAAATTCGAACACCCCATTTAACACCCATTTTTCAAACTTTTTTCCTACAGCTTTTTCTCGCCTAAAAATTTGAATTATTATTTGAATAGTGGGTTTGAACTAAAAAAAATATATATTCTAAAAGTTCCCCTTTGACACTCCGTTTTAAGTCCACTTTCCAAACTTTTTCCTATAACCTTTTCTCACATAAAAATTTGATTTTACTATTAGAATTGTCGGTTTGAACCTAGGATCCAAACGAAGCAAAAATTTGCTAAAGCTAAAGCAAAACTTGTAAATACTTGAAAGACCCAAATCCAGAAAACCTTCAAAGAGTCGAATCCTGCGATCTCCTGGGCCGAAGCAAGGGACTCGGAGGCGAAAGAGAAGCAAGCCGGGTGGTGCCATTTGGTGATGTCGAAGCCCCGGGCGTCTCGGGAGATCGAGCCCAGCCGGAGAGACTTGGCGTCGATGGTCTTGGAGCATTTCTTGCAGGAGGATCGGCTCGATTTGGCGTACTCCGCCACGATTCTGGTCGAAGGAGCCATTAGGATTGGGATTGAGAGTGGGTTTGATTGAATTTGAGAGGAAAAGAGAGAGAAGTCTTTGGGGGTTTTGGGAAGAAGGAAGATCAGGTGATAGGAGATTGGGAAATTGAAGATGGTTCGCATGGAAATGAAGAGACTTGTGTTTGTTTATTGAGGGTTTAGAGTCGTTTTGTTCCCGCCATTTTCAAGCAGTGTGTGTAGCTATTGGTTCAGTGCTGAAAGAGCTCAAGGACCTTTGACTAAAAAAAAAATGTTGAAGGACCAAATTGCAATTTTTCTAAAAAGGTTAGAGAGAGCTTTTGTTGAGCCTTCTAATTGTAACTTAAATTTTTTGGGAGAGGCTGTGGTAGAGCCTCTCCCAAATACTCTATCGGTAGAGCTCTTTTTTTAACCGTTAGATTTTAATCGAACGGTTGATATATCATTGTTATCATAGATCTTACCTCATATAAACTTTCTCACCCCAAGTCTTCTCCGCCGCCGGCGACCTGTCCGCTGCCGGTGACCGACGCCGGCGACCCACCCCAATGCCGACGACCCACCCCAATGCCGGTGACTCACCCCGACGCCGGAGACCCACCTCCGGTACTTTTTCCGGTCGCCAGCACCCCTTTCTCTCTCTTCTCTTCTCTCTCTCTTCCCCACCCCGACCCCCCCAGCCTCAACGGCCCCGACCACCCCAGCCCCGGCGACCTACCTCCGGCCCCAACTCCGGCCGCCGGCGACCCCCCATTTTTCTCTCTCTTCCCATTTCTCTCTCTTCTCTCTCTTCCCCTCTCTCTCTTTCTTCCCCACCCCGCCCCCCCCCCCCCCAGCCCCGGCGGCCCTGACACCCCAGCCCAGTACCCCCTCCTCGTCGGCCCCCAGGCCCCCAGCCAGCCCGGCGCCGCCCTGGCCCCCCTCCCCCCCCCCTGGCGCCCCCATCCCCCTCTGCCTCTCTCTTCTTGCGCGACAATCGTGATTTCACGATTTCGTGATTTCGCGATTGGGCGAGGGGCGAGGGGCAAGGGACGGGGGCACGGGGCGAGGGGCAGGGGGTGAGGGGAGGCCGAGGGAGGGGGTGCAGGAGGTGGGGGGCTCACCGGGCTGGGGGCCGGCTGGGGAGGGGGGGATTGGGGGCAGCCGGGGTGGGGAAGAGAGAGAGGGGAAGAGAGAGAAGAGAAGAGAGAGAAAGGGGAAGAGAGAGAAATTGGGTCGCTGGCGGTCGGAAAAAGTGCCGGAGGTGGGTCGCTGGCGTCGGGATGAGTCGCCGGCGTCGGGGTGGGTCGTCGGCGGCGGAGAAGACTTAGGGTGGGAAAGTTTATATGAGGTAAGGTTTATGATAACAATAGTATACCTATAATATATCAACCGTTCGATTAAAATCTAACGGTAAAAAAAAAAAGCTCTACCGATAGGGTCTCTGGAAGAGACTCTACCACATCCTCTCCTAAATTTTTTATATTAATTTTTATTTTTTTCTAAAAAATTAATAAAAATAATAACTAATTTTTAAATTATTAATAAATTCTAACTTAAAATTTTTATTTTCAACTAACAAATTGAGGTTAAACTTTTTCTTCCTTTCTCTTTCCTAATTTGAAAAGTGTAGAGATTAATTTCAATTTTCGTTTTGCAAGTTACAAAAGAGAGTTATGTTATTCCATTTTCAATTAATGGTGTTGTTGGTAAGGACTATTTTCCAATAATTTGATTGTTTTTAATAATTTGATATTTGAATGTTTATCTTAAAATTTTTAGATGCCTTTAGTAAGAGCTCATTTGGAGAAGTATTGGAAACAACATTTTTTTTTTGGCCGTAAAAACTACTTTTTACCAAAAAAAAAAAAAAAAACTACAAAAAATTATCTAAGTAATCATATTTTTTTATCTATTGATTAATATGATACAAAATTTTCATTCTTGACTAACATGACACAACATTGAGTTAACTTTATTTTAATTTCATGTTGTATTGGTCTAGCATTAATTTTTTTTTATCATGTTGATGTAATGACCTTTAAATTTATGTCATTCACGTATTTTCCCATTTTACTATTTACATTTTCAAATCTCTATAGCAAACTCAAATTTGAAAGCCCACAGTTTTGTTATTTCAATTTTTATATTTGTCTAAATTCCTTATTGATTACTTTTTCAAATATATTTTAAATTTTTACACTTTTTCACATGAAATTATTCATTTTCAACCAAATGCACCATTCCAAAAATCGAGGGTGTTTGGTGGAATAGTTTGAGTTGGGATTTTTAAGTTTCAATAGTAAATTTTTTTGAATTTTTAGAGAAGATAAAAAACTTTTTAGGAAAAAAACAAAAAAAATTTTAGGAAAAAAACAAAAAAAAGTTTGAGTTTGATGGTTTGAGTGATTTCACCAAACTCCCCAACTCCAATCAAAATAACTCTACACTCCAAGCGGACCAACAAAACTGTGTATTTTTACCCACGATAAATTATTGTCTCATTTTATCTCTTTTATTTAACAATACTCTCCGAAACGTGTGATTAGTTGATAATGGATCACAAGACTAGAATACCTTATTTAAAAATTAAGGTTTCAATAAATGAAGTATTCATTTATAAGTACATCTAGTTATTATTCCTGAAGATTTTTATGATTAATTTGTCGCATAAGAATTTATGTGTGTGTACACGCTGTGTATACCCAAAAAAAAAAACTTATGATAGCTCAAGAGAGAGTTATGTTATAGTATAAACACTGACATATTAATCTACTAAATTGATAAAAAGAAATATAAGGCACGAAGATGTAAATTAAAGTAAAAATAGGTCTGTCTATAAATTTTGGTCTTATACAGACTTACAGGATATGAGCAACATGATTGATAGACTAGTGATCAAAATTATAAGGATTATTCTAATTGTTGCTTTCAGAATTTTAGAGTAGTTTTTAATTTATTTTTTAAATTTAAAAAACTCTCGTTTTATGTCTTGAACTTTGAATTTATCTCATAAACTCTTTTATTAAAATTTGTTAAAATGAAAGGGAAAAATGAATCTAGTCTTACTTAATCTGTTAAGATTTATGTCAAAAACAAACAAAAAATTACATGATTGCACTTAACTTTTTTTCTTGTATGTTATTAACTGAAATTATAATGAAAAATGTTAAGTGAGGGCCAATCTAAAAGTTTAGAGACAAATGAACTTAAAGTTCAAAAACAAAGTATAAATGATCTTAAAGTCACAGTACTACTGATGATAATAATAAAAAAGAAACATTGACATTAGCCAAGGAAGAAAATTGATATATTAAAAGATTAAGTGGAGGCTAAATTAAATTTCTTGTGTAGAGAGAGATTTTAAAATTAAAAAAGGAAAAAGAAAATTGAAGTTAAAGAATATAGACGAGAATAATTAAGAAAATATATTGACATTCGTGAAGGGAAAAAAACCCTGATATATTAATATTAAAGAAAATTAGGTTGAGTGACTTTTTTTAGTCAATTAAGTTAATAGATGACCCGACTTTTATTTGTTCAAAAAATAGTTGTTTATCATTTTCATATTTGATTAATCAGTAATTAACTATGAAATTTAATGATTGACTAATAATTAATCAGTGATTGATTATGAAATTTAATAATTTACGTTAAAGCTAATTAATGATTGACCGTACGTCAATCACTAATTGATTATTATACAATAAATCACTGATTGAGTATTAAATATAATTGTTTAACCACTTAAAAAAAGATTTTTAACTATTTTTTAAAAACTTCAGCTTATTAAAAAACTTCTTAAAAAAAAGGAACATTTTCAAAAATTCCACATAAATTTTGTCATTAGTGTCAAGTTGGCTTCTGAATTTTGAAAAGTGCATGTTGTTTCTTCTAAACTTTGACAAATGTGTCATTTCGCCCTATATATTCATTTCTGTTAGTTTTTCCGTTACCTTTAATGTCAAAATAGCCCCCCCAACCTTTTGTTTTGTATCAAAATATCCCATAATTTTTGTATTTGTGTCAAAATATCCGTTGATCTTTAAGATTGGTGTCAAAATGCCCCATCATCTTTAATATTTTTGTCAAACTTCTTTATCTATCTTATTTAATTTATCTAATATTGTATAATTACATAATAATTATGAACTTTTTAAGAATAGGTAAAATATTATTTTTTTAATAAAAGAAAATCTATTATTTCTTGACCCACTAATTTTTATTTTGCTTATTTTAATTCAAATTTACATTCATTTTGATTTTCTTAAACAAAAATAACTACATAGCTTTTGTTCATTATTTTACTGTCATAATATTACAATTTTTAATTTAATTATAATTGATAATACTGCACCAAAATTTGCAAATCAATCATTTTTTAAATTAAAAAAATATAATTAGGAATGAGTATCAGAGTAAATTTATAATACTTATTCTCATTATGGGTTTAAACAAACACATGAGTGAAATTCGTTATGACTATGATTTCAAATTATATAGGCTAAGTAAACAGCGTATTTGAAATCCAAATCCTGCATCTAAGTCTTACGCATAAACAAATCCATAACCCAAATAAACTTAAATTAAAATAAGTAAAATAAAAAAAAAGTGTGTTAAAAAGGATGCATATCACTTTATTATAATTAAAAAAATTATCTATTCTAAAAAGTTAATAATTGTTAGGTAATTATACAATATTAGATAATTAAATTAGATAAATGAGGCAGTTTGATATAATTATTAAAGATCAGATAGTAATTTAACACAAATATTAAAGATCAAGGGGTATTCTAAAATAAATGTAAAGTTCAAGAGGCATTTTAACGTTAAAGATAACAGAAAAACTAACGAAAACTAACAAAGAGGGTAAATTAACACACATATTAAAGTTAAGGGGCCACTATAGGTACATTTCATAGTTCGTGGGGCATATTAACACTCGCAACAAAGTTTTCATAGTTCGTGGGGTATATTAACACTCATGACAAAGTTTAGGGAGAATTTATGACATTTTTCGAAAAAAAAAAATATATTTAGCTATAAATCCCTAATATTAATTTACTAAATTGATAAAAATAGAATGTACGAAGATGTAAAGAAGAAACAAGGTATTGTCTATTGTTAAAAAAAATAATAATAAATAAGGGGGGCGGGGGTTTATAGCTAAATGACATTTTTTTAGTAAGTTTTTTAATAAATGTCCCAAATTTTTAAAAATTAGTTAAAATAATCAAGTTTTTAAAAATGAGTTAAAAGACCTTTTTTTCTTTGACTATTAATTTTCACTAATTAATCATTAGTTAATCACCAATTAACTATTAGTAAATCATTGATTTACTAATATAACTGATATAACTAATATAACTGATATATTAGTAAATCACTAATTTAGTGATATAATTGATTTATTATTGATTAATCAATGATTGATTAATATAATTCACAAATTTTGTAGTCAATCACTGATTAATTATGTGGTAAATCACTGATTTACTATTAAAAAAAATTAAAAAAAATACAACTTTCTTCTCTCTTCCCCTCTCCCACACCTACGACAGCCCCCGCGAGCTCCCCCCTCTCTCCTCACGCCAGTTCGGTCTTCTCGCGACTACAGTCATCGGAAACTCATGCCGACGTAGCTCACAACCATACCTCCGATGGTGCAGATTGGTGACGGTTGAGATCCGCGGCACAATCGCCTCCCACCGCGGTGATCTCCTCTCAGACGCCGCCGAGTTACAGACCTGGTCGGCGAACTTGCGCCGGCACAACTCGCGACCTCATCTCCGATGGTGGAGATCAGTGATGGTTGAGATCCACAACGTGATCGCATCCCACCACCACAATCTTGTCCCAAATGTCACCGAGCTACAGATCTGGTCAGTGAGCTGTGCCACCTTTGTTGGCGGATCTCAGCCGCAGGAAGAGGAGAAAGAGAGAAGGTGTGGAGGTGTTTAGAAAAAATGAAAATTAAGTAAATAAAATATATAATAGGCTATTTAACTAAATAAATGAAAATTAATTCACGTATTATATTAGATAATAAACATTGAGCCCTCACATTAATTATCAGAAAATTCAAAAAAAATAAAAAAAAGGTATTATGTGCACATTTTCGTCTCCTACAATTACATTTCCTCGATCCGTTTTTCTCTTCTCGTAATCTCTTCTTTCTCGTTTCCCCATAATCCTCAGAAACCCAGAACGGCATGAAAAAAAATCTCGAACCAGCTGCAATAATGGCGAAGCGAAACCACACGACGGAACTAGGTTGCATAGCGTGTGAAGAACTCACCGAACTCGGCGCCGGCAAGGAAGGGTGGCTCATCGACAACCCCAACCTCCTCTGCGCCCTCGACACCCACGCCCTCGCCCTGGCCAACCGCTCCCTCGTCCTCACCCTCTCTTGGTCCGACTCCGACTCCTCCCGGGTCAAGATCCGACCCGATCTCTCCCCCATCGAGGCCGAGGTCATCTCCGCCGTCGAGTGGCTGGTCTTTAACGATATTCGGGCCATCGCCGTCGGTACCTCTTGTGGGTATCTCCTGATTTACTCGTTGGGTGGAGATTTGATTCATAAACAGGTTAATTCTCTTATTCGAGTTGAGATTTCTTTTGGTTTTTTTTTTTTTTTTTTTTGATGGTGTTTTTGCTTTTGCATTTCTGTGTACAAAGTTTGTTTGAATTTTCTCTATGCTGTTTGGAAAATGTAGAGCAATTTTGGATGAATTGGGTTATGAATTTTGGTTTTATACAATTTTCAGTACTCGTTATCTAAACTTGACTGGAGTTTGTCAATGTCAATGAAATCTGTTTGAGGCCGGAGATTGCTTTGAATGTTTGGAAAGAATTTCAGAAAATTAAAAAAAAAAAGTGTGACTTTTGGAGGTGGGGAATAAAAACCAGATGTCTAAAGCATTCTCTCAGGACACGAACATTACCTCGAGTCACCTCCATTGTTGCCTTTGTCATCTTTAAGTCTTTCACACCGTGAACCTGTTAACTTCTTTTTCCGCGGTTTATTTCAGAACCTTTGAAAATGTTTCCATGGGGAATAGAAAACACAATGGAGTCTCTTTTTTCTGAACAAAAAAAAAAGAAAAAAGAAAAAGAGGTTTGTGATTGTTTCAAATTGGTGCACTCTATCCTTGTGCGGGTGACGTGTCCGCTGCCACGTCGACGACTAGGATTAGAAAGATTCTATTGCATTTTCAAGTATGAATACAGCACACTTGTTATCATGTTAGTCGTTTGATTAGTAGGGTTGATAATCTGTACATTGGTGACTGATAGTTTTGAAAACATGGAGAACGTTGCGGAAAGGAAATTGAGATTTCTTTGTTGCATTTTGTTATTGAAGGAGTGAAGTTCTGTTGGTTTATATATATATGAGCATTTGGTTTTCTACAATGGTTTCTAATTCTGATTTTCTTGCATCTTCTTACACGCCGTATAGATTCTACCAGTTCAACAATTTTCCTTTTGCATCTTGTATAATCTGGTAATGAACTGAATTAAAGTTCTTTTGGGTTACATAACATATCCATAAGTCACTTTTATCATGTTTCTTCGGTGAAGTTTGGTGCATACGGCACTTTCATAGTTATATTTTTTGTTGGTTAGTTTGATTTAATAGAGTTCAAATTATTGTTAAGCTAATAGTTTAGGCTCCTTACAGTTTATTTATCCTGGACGGGTTCTAAAGTTGAGAGTTCGTGGAACAAAGAGAGATCTGATTGAAGACACATCCTCAGAGGAGGTTTGTGTTGTTATGCCAGGTGTGATTGCCCGTTTTTATGGCTCCGAAATTCAGGTATTTAATCCTGCCAACAGCTTTACCTTGAGATGTTGTCCTTTTTGAAAATGCCGTAAATGTCTTATTTCATTGCATCTAAGACTTGATTTGAATGTTTAAAATGTAGAGTATGCTGCAGCAGTGGTATCATGATTCAAAATCTCGGTTTTGGGATAAAAGACCAAGAAGGCAAGATTCTGATGATTTTGGAAATCCTTACGGAAGACTGTCTTACCAGCTGTGGAACGTCAGCAAATCTGGCACTTGTGCTGATGCAGCAATTAGTGGAATAATGCCTCCACCACTGATGGAGCTTCAGGTACCGCAGTAGGCCGTTGGATTTTATTGATGAACGAATGCCTCTGACTTATTTATTTTTTCCGCAAGTAATGGAAGTATTCTGGTTTTGAATTCAGCTACTTTTATTCTTGGACAGTCAAGTCAGCGTTATTACTGTGCAATCACTGTCGGAGCGGATGCTGTGATCTCAGCCTTAAGGTTGGTATACTGGGATTTTGCACTATATAGTTGTGCAGTTGTCTCGGTAATATTGAATTTTTGCTTGCTTTCTTTGTTATTTGGTTACTTCTTTAGGTGTGTGCTAGATTCTTACTTTCTAATGTAGGCTGTCAGAGGACAAAAGTAGGTCTTTTGTAGGAGCTATCATATCTAAAGTTGTGCCTGCGACGTTTTCAACAATAGCTTCCTTTTCTAAAATGATTTGGCGAAGTGAACAGAGTTCCCCAAGAAAATCAAATGTGAAGCCTCAAGCTTTTGCTCGAGGTAAGAATTGTCATTTCATGTATTTTGTTTGGCCCTCTTTCAAGCCTTCAGAACATAGGAACAAGAGGGAAGTGTATTGAATCATAAGATACCATGTTTATCATTTTATTTTTTGGTAATTCCATGTTTATCATTGTATACACATCTGTTTATGCATATCTGATTGTCATATACTAACAAGTGTGTAAATGCAATGCACGGTAACCTGTGTACACATAAATTCATGATGTATGTTAAGAATGAAAAGGAAGCGCACAACTGCGTGTGACACAGTTGAAAGGGAATCTTTCTGGCAAGTATTAGCTTTTAACATGTCTAATATGTGTATTAAAATGTGGAAGTAGCAAAAATACAGACAACAAAATCTAGGAGTGACCAATTTCCTGCCGTTGGATTTCCATCTTCAACTTGGACCTTAAAAAAAAAAATCCTCTTTCTTTTTTTCCATATTTTATTTGCTTTGGCAATTTCATCTGTACTGAAGTCCATTGATAGAAAGTTTCTGAATTTTTGGAGCAAGTTCTTCGACTCCTAAATTCAAAACAATAATTTTAAGCAGCTAATGACTAACTCGATCTATTCATAGATGAAAATGATATCATATGAATTTGACAATAATGGGTTCATTATCTTTGTAAATGCTGTTATGAGTCTACCTTTACTTGTGTTAGATATTTCTATGTTATGAGTCTACCTTTACTTTGTAAATGCTGTTATGAGTCTACCTTTACTCGTGTTAGATATTTCTATGTTGTACTTACGAGCTATTTTCCGTACAAATATTTTTTGTACGACTTGTATGATGAATTTACAGCGTCTCCATTGACATCATTGAAGGATTATCCAAGAAAGGGTGAGAAGCTCACCTTATCGCCTAGTGGCACCTTGGCAGCAATAACAGACTCACTTGGTCGTATATTGCTCTTGGATACACAGGCACTTGTTGTAGTACGATTATGGAAGGTGTTGCCCATACATCTTTGACGTTGATTCTTAAACCTGTTTCCTCGCTCTTCTCTGTCTCTTATGATGGATTTGAAACTTGTTTTGTAGGGATATCGTGATGCTAGCTGCCTATTCATGGAGATGCTAGTCAATCGAGATACTGCTGCTTCTACTTCCACTTATTATGAACCCGTGAAGAGTGATTACTGCTTGTGTTTGGCTATTCATGCTCCTCGAAAAGGAATCATTGAGGTACACACACTAGCAATTCTCCTTTGTTGGAAGCATTTTCCTTTTCCACGTTTGAGTTATCCATGATTATATTGCCCTTTTACTATTTGCTAATACTTTTTTTGGTGGGTAAAATAGTATTTTTTTAGCTTCTGATGATGGATTTCTTAAATCTTCCACTAGTGGAAGGATTAAATTTGGTGGGCCTGGGAGACTCTCCTTCTATTTCTCCTCTCACTCCTCTCATCCTTCTGACCAAACAGTGAATTGGCCTTCTCTCTCAACCCCCTCTCCCTCCAACCGACCACTTAGATTAGTGGAAGGATTTTGGGACTCATGGTTATTTTTTAGGGTAGAAAAGATGAAGGGAATGAATCGGGTGAAAGATTTCAAGTCCTTAGAAGAAAATCCTAATTTTAATCTTTCTCAATAGGGAGGGATTAGAGGAGGCCAAGCACAATAAGAAAAAGTCCTCTCTTTCCTTTCCATTTTCCTCACCTAAGGTATATACCTTTCTCTACTGCCCCTTATGTTTGGTTGAAGGTTGAGATGGAGGGAGAAGGTCAATCCATTGTTTGGTTGGATGGAGAAGAGGAGGGAGGTGAGAGATTGAGCGGGTGAAATCTCTATTGGGGCCCACAAAATTTGATTCTTCCATTAGTGGAAGGATTCAAGGAATCCATCAGAGTCAACTGAAAGGACTATTTTATTCTTCGAAAAATTATTTAGAAAAAGGGATAAAATGGGTATCGTTGTAACTAAGCAAATCATAATCCATCTATCCATCTATCCATCTTAAAAACAACACAAAGGATTATATCAATCCTTTCCATCTTTCATATTCCTCATATGTCTCAATCTATCCATCCATCCATCCATCCATCCTATCAGGCATACCTCAAGAGCTTGTTTGGTAGGAGGGAAAAAAGGTGACCGGATTGGTTGAAGGATTTGGGGACCTATGGTTGTTTGGAAGGGTATCCCATTCGCAGGAATGGTTGAGCCGGAGAGTTGGATTAGATTGGAACTAGGAGTAAGGCTGGCCCTCTATTCCATTCATGTTAAAGGAATGGTGGGCCGGATGGGAAAACATAGAAGGTCGGGTGGGGGCAGTAGGGAGGGAAAATTCCAACCGCCCAACCACCACGGGAAAAGGAGGGGATTAGATTGAGTGAGAGATTCCAAATCCTTCAAAATACTTCCATTTAATCTCGCTCAAATCTCAATATGGAGGAATTAGATAAGGGAAAGAAAAATCCTCCACTTCCTCTACATTTTCCTCACCTAAATAATATACCTTTTTTTTATTTGGTTCCTACCAAATACGGCCGAAGGGTTTAGAGCAGAAAACATTGCCAAATACAGGTATTAACTTTGTCATTGCCTACATCTTAAAGAGAGTGATGATGGCAAAATAAAGATACTTTATCACTGGTGAATGTGTGTGGTTTGTTTGGCAACCTCCTGCAGATTTGGCAGATGAGAACTGGACCTCGGCTTCGGACGATTCAGTGCGCTAAAGGCAGCAAAATACTGCAACCCACCTACAGGTTCGGATCATCTGTGGCCTCTCCGTATGTACCTTTGGAGGTGTTCTTGTTGAATGGAGACTCCGGACAAATTTCGGTGTTAAACCGTACCCTTAGTTGAGTGTAAAAAAGGCATCACTTTCTTCCTAAAGTTGAGCATAATTAATTTAAGATAGCCATTCAATTCTTGAACGTCTCCTGATTGTTTGGAATGTACTCGACTTAAATTCTGTATATGTCAAAAATGAATCCTGCGAGCTCCGAGCACCGGAGTCGGTTTAGCTATAGAAAATGTAACAGAAGTTTAACTCATCAGTTCAACAAAAACATCGGAACTCGGGATCTGGTTCGGGTAATGTCTCTACAATTCACTTTCTTTCTTTCATTTTTAAAAATCTCCACACGGTCACAATACTAACAGAATCCATAGACATATATCGTCAAAAAATAATTCAAGCAAAGCACACATATTAAAACAAATAGGAAGTGGGGGAACTACATCCTATATTATAAAATAAAAAAAATTAAAAAAGCATGAATATAAAATAATATTGATAGTTAAATTCTCGGCCAACATAGAATAACTATTCCACAACATGTCACAATTTAGAAGAAATTAATTGGCGCAATAGGAGGAAAGAGATTGACACACCAACTATCGGATTATCAAGGGTTCGTCGGATCCCAAATCGTTGCAAGTATGTTGGGCTAGATCTAGTCGAAAAATTCCTAACTACCGATTTCATACCCGCTGAAATCAACAAATCGCCGATTACCTTCGCCAGTCATGGTTGTGGTAGCGGCGGAAGTTTTACGTAAAGAAAAATCCTAATATATGAGAAATTTGAGAGAAGATGGAATGAGGGAGAGAGAAGATAAAATAGGGAAACTCTAATATATTAAAAATTTAAGAGAAAAAGGGGAGAGAGAAGACATATATTTTATAGGGAAAATACACCAAATAGCATATTTTATATGTAGTTATGGAAATAATAGCATGTTTTTCAAAATACAGTAAATTATAGCATTAATTCAATATTCCTTTTAAAATCAATAATTTTATTCCAATTTTACCCTTTTTAACTTGAATATGATCTCTCCTAAAAATCTTCTTTTCTGTCTCTCTCTCCTTTCCCCTCCTTTGTCATTCACCTGTTTCCTTCTCTCTCTCTCCTCTCTTTCTAGTCAGCCTCCGACCGGAGCAGTACTACGCCGTTGACAGATTAGATAGAGTGACGACGACGAAATCGAGGTCGCGACGCAACGCTGTTGTGTTTCTCTCTCTCTGCCAATGTATTTCTTTTTTCCTGCAACGACAAGTTCCACGCGACGCGTCTCTCGATTTCTCAGCTACCGTTGCACTTGCTCCAACAGCGGCGAGACGACGTCCAGATCACGATCTTCGGCCCTGCAGGTGTCGCGACGGCAATTGAATTGCGTCTTGACTCCCGACAACAGTGACTGCTTCTCGACCCGATGGCTACTGCTTCGCGACCTGATGGCGATGGTGACGGCAAATCTTCGCGGCAGCGATCTGCAAAGATCGGATGAGCTATTGGGGGTATTTTGGAGTCTAAAAACAAATTATTTTTTTTTTTCTAATCTCAAAAAATTATGTTATTATTTTCTAATTAATACCCTCTAGAATTATACTATTTCACTCTTTCTCCTTTTTTTTTTTTTTTTAATCGTACAAATTTCAATTCTAATTGGCAGATTGACAACAACGGCTTAATTGCTGATAGTTTCTCCTTTCCTTTTTGATTTTTTTTTTTTCCCGGTTGTTATTTATTAGTTTAATTTCTTGACGGAATGTTGATAAGGAAGTTGGAAAATAAAATAAAATCAAGACAAAGAAAACTAAACAAATGACAAAATAAAAGGAGCTTTTATACTCTAAGAAATTTGATCAATAATACTACATGTCGCGCATTTGAAGTATAATAATAATTATTTTACTAGATTGGATTATAAAATAAGATTTGACAATTTAGTGTTAAATCTTTCCTGTTGGGGTTTTTTTTTTTTTTTTTTTTTTTACCACTACAAAAATAGTAGTTAATGTCAATGACAGGGTTGATGTGATGCTCTAATTAAGTCATCAATAATCATTATGGCAGACATACTCCCTTGGATTGCTCCTTGAAATTAAAAGGGAAATGTTCCCTCGTTTGTATACGAGTGTTATTTATTTATTTATTTTGGCTGAACTCATTTGTGTACGAGTTAATCTATACATTCATTTTATGTCGTCTCTAATTCTTCATAAATTCCTTTCATTTCAAGTTATGACTTTTGTAATACTTTATTTTATAAATGTCCAAACTTAACATCGGTTCTATCATATCTATATTTTCTTAATAAAATTTCTCCTTCTATTAGGTTTTTATGGAAAATACACATGTAAAAGTTCCACTATATCATATAAGGTCATTTGAAAATCTTTCCTATTTAAAATTTAGGATTTATTATAAAGGTTCCCCTCAAACTATAACCCTTTTAATATTTTATCTCCTGAAATACCTAAAAACTACCATTATTTGTGCGATAACTGTCTTTTTGTTAAAAATTCTACAAAATAATCTTTTCTATTAACGGTTTCATCTTTCGAGAATAATGATGTTGAATTTAAAAGTGCGCAAGGAACTAAACTCCAACTCGTTGACTTCATCATCCTTATTCCCCACGGGGACCCGCGGTTCCTTTGGACAAGTGGCATCAAGCCACCACCATAGTTGACCTTTCAAGTAGGGGTTAAAAGGCATATAGCCTCCTAACCACCACTCAAAATCTGATGGAGAACTGTGCAGAGGAGCAGATAGGAAAATACGCAACCTCTCCCATATCCTTGATTTCAAGGAAGGGGATGAGAGCCGACCAAGAACTTTGTACAATGTCACAGTAGAAGACAATAGGACACTTCTGCTGGAAGACACGGATAGAGAATTGTTGGTTCCTTATGGTCATTTTATCTTCTCTCATCGTGGCAACTCTTGAACCCCCCTTGTTTCCCTTTCAAAAGATTTTTTTTATCTTTCTTTGCTTATGATCCATAAGAATACCCAGTAAAAGATAATAGGACAGAACTAGAAGTAGTAGGTATAAACCCTGCCCGGTTCTTTCAGAGTATGTAAAGTTATCAAGATATGAAACATGTTTGTTTGCTTACTCGTTGTAATTCCTTTATGGCGAGGACATGATTCGAACCTGTAGTCTTCAGGTCATAAGCCTAATGAGTTAACCAATTCCTCTACCCCGCTAATTAGCTACGGTTAAGATGGTTATCTTCTCATAGCTTCTATATGATATTCAATTCATTATTTCACGCTTCTATATTATGGTTAGCCTGAAGCCCGAAAGGGCTTAATAGTCATCCCATTCCGCCCTTTCTCAAACCTTTGAAATCCTTTTTTTTTACTGCAAAGTCGACAAGTTCATAGGTAAGGGCCGAATCCTTTCTTTGTCTTTCAATAGTACAATGTCACCTTTCTAATAACTATACACTGAATCGAGACAACACTTACTCCGTTCACGGGTTCGTGTAAGTGAATAGTTTCAAAGTCTGATGAAAGGAATGGAATAATGGATGTATATTTTTAGGTTAAGCTAACTCACCAGTTCAGCCCACAACCATAGTGATGAATAGCCAAACCAACCATAGTTTAGAGACTTCTCATTCTCATTTTGGGCTAGACAATCGAAATCTTCAACTTCTGGCTAAGCCGACAAAACATATTCATATTCAACCACAGATTAAGTCGACATAACATCCTCACGTTCAGTTAGGTTTTTCCAATTGGATAGAAGTAGGGCTTTATTGGTCTTCGGCTGCGCCTTCTACTCGAGCTTGCTGTAGGAAACTTTCCGCCGATGCCATTATTAGAGTAACTGGTTTTTCAAAGCCTTGCTTCGCTGCAAGAGTATGGACAGTACATTTAATCGCCTCTACTAATGCAAGTGCAGTTCTTGTTGCTCAACTATATTGAGGGGGCCTTTCTTCATCTTGCCCATGTGTAACAGCAAATGGTGAATAATGAGCACCAAGCTCTTTTACCTATACGCTTACGAGGACTCCTTCACTTAATCACATTCCTTTCGGATCAAGTTTTTTATATTCTGATCAAGTAATTGCATATTCTGATGATTACTGGTTTCAGAATAAGTCTTCAAACCAGATGCCTTCTACAGCTGGATGTTCTACAAAAGTATCAGGTTACACATACGCTTAACGACTTTCTGGAAATGAGAGGGATGGCGCATCATTGAGAAAAGACTTGCTGAAGCAGATCCTCGTGGTAGATGTCCTAGTGACGTCAACTCAAGGAACATTCGAGGGGGCCTTCATGTTGCACCCTAACACTAACTTGAGTTTCTTTTGCTTGCCACAATCCTATGTATGAAAAAGTAACACCAACCAATACTAGCACTAGCAGAGACTCATTCCTCGCTTCCTTATACTTGCTTACTAGTAGGATTGTTTCTCTCTCCACTAAGCTTGCTTAGATTGGACTTCTTTCTATCTATCTTAAATCCTCAACTTGTTTGTAGTGGTTAATCGCCCCGGCCCATGTTCTTCTTCTTAAGTGAGGTTTTTTCTTTAGTATTACTCGTGGGAACCTGTTCCTATACTTATTTATGAATACTCTACCTACTAAAATTTGTATTTCTTAGGTTAGCCTACTCCTTTATTGCCTGCTTTCTCGATGGGAATTAGTAATACTTGGTCTTGGTCTTATTCACGTAAAAAGAAGCTAGAATGAGATAAGCAAGGGGCTGGTACATCAAACAAATTGCATTTTCCGGGGGTCTTGGTTCATTTTCTTCTTTTTCCTTTCTTTCGAATCCAAGACTTGGTTCAAGCTTTCAAACCGTACTTTGTCACTGGTTCATACCATACTCCGTTAATTATAAGTACGTTATTGGGTCAATTAGAATGCGTCTTATTCCCATTTCTTTTCCTTATCATATCCAGCCTATTACAAGCAGGAAAATGGGCTTAGAGCGTGGACTTATATGCGTGTTGAGGACCATGCTCTAATCTATTCTAGCCTCAGTGAGATAGCTCGCCTTGCTTCCTGTGCTGTAGTCATGCCTGACTAGAAAACAAGGATTCTCAGCCAAGCCAAGCAATAGCGTAATATATATATATATATATATATGCATATCGATTCTATATCTATTTTCGAAGCCATTCTTCTTTCTTTCAAGATCCACACGGGATGATAGCTATTTGTGCCACCATTTCGATCTTCCCACGGTCTTGATAGCAAGGATCCGTTTGTTGAAGATGCGAAGTTCCTTTCTAGAAAATGTGCTCCCTCAATAATGCACCTCTCCGGTCTAGTGAATGTGCCGGCGTCTGCTGGAGCAGATTGAATTGAACTAATTGACAGGCAATTCCTTTCGGTGGTTATTGGTTGCTTGGTCGAGCAGTTGCCCTTGGCACGGAAGGAAAGGTGTTCCATAGCATCTGGGGTCGAGGCCCTGTTCTGGTTACTACAATTATGGTAGCATCTTTATTTTCAGGGCTTACTTCGGAGAGTACCACAGCTATTTTTGAGTATAATCCTGGTATCCTTCTACAATCGTCTTTATGGCTCATGTTGCTGCAGAGCCTCTGTGCTGTTGGTTTTACCCTGCCCGGTAACGGGTTCTTGAATATTCTCAGGTTCCGATTGTCAATAGCTAAGTTTTTTTTTCCTTCCTCCAGTGGGTAAGGCAATAAGTTTTGCAAAGTCCAACAGGCATTAGTAACGTTGCCCGCAGTACCTATGGAATCAACTGTATGTGTTAGGGTGAAAGTTCATGGGTTTGGTGTAGTGAAAGGGAAAAAAGAGCTTCAGTTTCTGAATAGGGCAAGCATACATAGGAAATCAAGATTGGGATCCCATTGATCCAGTAGAAGCAACGACAGGGCATGGGCAATAAAAGATCCTTTTTATAAACGGGGTCCGGAGGTTTCTCGCAGCCGTAGAAGCTACAACATGGGCATAGCTAGGTGCTGGCTTAGGTACTGTTGAAAGTACTTAAACCAGTGGTGACATCAGCATCGAGCACCATAGCGCATAACTATTTCATCCAACCCCGTAACTTAATGAAGTGGACTGGACGGACCATACTGAAAAAAAAAATGCAAGGAGGGAAATAAAAAAAGAAAAAAATTCAGTGTACTATTGAAGCTATCTGTGTGATTGATCAGACAAGTACCAAGGGCTTTTGGTAGACTTCTTTCATTTCTGAATTAGCTTGCAACAAGTCCTAGCATTAGTATGAGTTCGCTGACCGCGTAAGGGCAATCAGTGAAAGAAGTGGCGAGGGCAGAAGAAAGGGTATTTTCAATTCAAGGTTCCCACTCCTTGAAATGGGTAATAAACAAAGGATATAGTGGGATAGGTAACACCTCTTTTGATGGGAAAGATTTATCAAAGTAGAAAGTTCAGAATCAAAGGATTGGCTGTAAAGCCAATGCATATACTTTAAAAGTTAGACTTGGAACTACCGCTAAGTGCCTTATTTGTATTTTATTTTTGCGGTAGGAATTCGTAATGGGACGTTCTTTTCATAGATCCTTCGAGTGAGAAAGGTGCAGCGCTCGGCCTTTGCAGTTTATTGACTGTAGCAACGCAATATTCAGTGGTGGGGCAAAGCATTAGTGAGAAGCTTCCCTTGGGATTGTTTTCCCAGGCAGTTTTCCTACCCATGGATAGTAGGATCAATCCTTCTTTTCACGCTCCCTTAAAAGTTATTCCGATTGGTTATTCTTTAGTAATGAATTGGTGCCTGACCCTTGCAATCAAATTTTATAGGTATACTTTTGACGTATCTCTGCAAATCTTAATACTTCTGCTGCTTCCGACCACCTCCCGGTTGTTCTTATGGTCTCTGTAATAGCTTTCAAAGCGGATTTTTTCTTTTTTTTTTTTTTTTTTTTTTTTTTTTCCATTGAGTGTAAATTCTGGGTAATCACCAGTGCGAGATTGATTTAGCTCAAAAGCACCCTTTCTTTCACAGCCGAGGAGTACACATCTATGAGTTTAAGTAAGCATTTTTTACTACTAAACTTTTTTTATGCAACGAACTTTTTCTATTCCACGAGAAGACACGTTTCGAGAGAGTCTTACTTTCATCGGCTTGCTCTTTTGATCTACAAGGAGAAGGGAAATTCCTACGAGATGATTAATGAATGTAGGTTAGTTCTCTCTAATTCGCAGTAGGTGTGCATGCTTCCACTAAGGCGAGAAATTTTGTAATTAACCTTATAATATACAAATACACACAAAAACCATTGCTACTTGCCTTTATTTAACTAATTGTGTCGCACTTCGACCTTGGAATTCTTTTCTTCCAAGCACAACTCTACAACTAGTAGTTCGCGTATTCATCTCTTTAAAGCTTTGTTTATAATTTAATTACTAATGAGCATCATTCCATTATAATAACACTAAAAACTCTTATTTGCTGTCAATTTCTTCACCAGATCAGAATTACTTCCCACTCCAATTCCAACATAAAAAAAAAAAAAAAAAAAAAACCTCCGACTTCCCACTTCAACACAAACCTTCAAACCTTCATCCATGGCTTCCTCACTCATCACTCTCCTTCTCTCTCTCCTATTCCTCCACCACCACTCTCTCTGCTCCATAGCCAACCCCCACAAGCTCCACAAGCTCAAACCCCACCTTCTCTCCCACCTCCCCCGCTCCAAGCACTCCGACCACAAACCCTCCGAATTCTTCGAAGTCTCCAAACCCATCAAACTCCCCAACACGAAACCATGTTCTAACCTCGTACTTACCCACGACTTCGCTTTCACCTATGGTCAGCCTCCGGTCCTGGCAGGCTTCCATGGCCCACCTCCTCATTGCCCATCAACCGAATTCTCCAAAATCGTCCTCGAATGGCGAGCCACTTGCCAAGGAACCCAGTTCGACCGGATCTTCGGAGTCTGGCTCGGCGGGGTCGAGCTTCTCCGCAGCTGTACGGCCGAGCCGACTTCTTCTGGGATTGTTTGGACTGTCAAGAAGGACGTTACGAGGTATTATTCGATTCTGACGAGGAATCAAACTCAGAAACTTTCTGTTTATCTTGGGAATGTTGTCGATTCTACTTATACTGGTGTTTATCATGTGAATGTTAGTTTTCATTTTTACCCTGTTGAAAAGCAGAAGATTTTGAATGGTTTTGGGGTGAATTCTGGTTTTGGGTTCAATTCTTGGGCTGATTTGATCTTGCCCATTTCGAGAAATCTTCCATTGAATGATGGGTTGTGGTTCGAAACCCGGAATTCCAGTGAAATTCAGTTGAAGGAGTTTGAAATTCCTAGGAATACTTATAGGGCTGTTCTTGAGGTTTATGTTTCTTTTCACGAGAATGATGAGTTTTGGTACTCCAATCTTCCGAATGATTATCTTGCTGAAAATGGTATTACTGATATGCCCGGAAACGGGCCGTTTAGGGAAGTTGTGGTTAGTCTTGATGGCCAGGTTGTTGGTGCGGTATGGCCTTTTACTGTGATTTACACTGGAGGAGTGAATCCCCTCTTGTGGGCACCGATTTCGGGGATTGGATCGTTTAATCTCCCGTCTTATGACATCGAGATTACTCCGTTTTTGGGGAAGATCTTAGATGGGAAGATACATAAATTCGGGTTTAATGTCACGAATGCGTTGAACGTTTGGTTTGTTGATGCGAATTTGCATCTTTGGTTGGACAAGCACAGCACCAAAACCGAAGGGAAGCTTTTGAAGCACGTTAGCCCGCCTCTTGTTTTTTCTGAAGTTTCGGATTTCAAAGGTCTGAATGGGGAGTTCTCGACGAATGCAAATCGAAAGGTGTTGTCCATTGGATGGGTGAAGTCCTCGTTTGGGAGTTTTGTAACTCATTCACTTCAAGAATTTTCTTACTCTAATTCGCTTGTTATGGACAATGATGCCAATACGCAAATAATAGACCAGAAGATTCAGTTCAATGACACGGTTTATGTCAAGACGCCGTTCTTAGATGTTCATACGATCAAATCGGAGAAAAAGTTTCCACTATTCTTGTACTTGGACTACTTTGATCAAGGAAATGGACATTATCTGTATGTTACAAATCTCACATTGGGATTTGACGAGAATCGATCTTCTAAACTCGCAGGTTGTGAATTGTTGAAGAGCTCTCTGAAGAACACGCAGGACGGTTTGGGTTATTTGTTTATAGAGAACAACCACATAGTTGGTGCATCGGCGAGTACACAACAATTGTACAGTTATAAAGAGGATGGAAAATTCTGTTACTTCAGAAATGTAAGCAGCTCGAATTATGATATAGTTTATGATGAAGTGAAAAATGGCTGCAGCCAAAGAGAACTCGATTTCCCATCGGTTTTCGGGTTGGGAAATCCGATCTTTTCTCACTCGAAGGGCTTTTCTAGTATCTGATATATGGTTTTACAAAAGTTTCATGTTTATTTTTTCTTCATATGGTTCATGAAAAGCACCTTTTATAAAACTACCAGTTGATTCCTAAAAATGTGGAGAAAAGATGTGAAGGATTTTTCCTGATGTCGTTTCTGCGTACACTTAAATAAATAAGCTTTTTTTTTTTTTTTTTTTTTTTGTGGGTATATTTATAGATGCACTTTGGTTGTTTCTTTTTATTTTTTATTTTTTATTTTTTTAAATTGAAAAATGCTTACCGGTGCCCCTAGCATTATTCGCGAACATTGGTGTTCTCATCCCCCATTTTTTTAAAAATTAAAAATATAATTTTGGCATGAACACGAACATATACATTCGATATGATTTACTATGCAAAAACATTGAGACAAAAAAATAAAAAAAAAAAACCTTTGTTGGTTTGGCTGAAATTGTTGTGGTTTGGTTTGGTTGGAACATGAAAAAACTTCACAACAAACTACCTATTCAGAAAGCACTTTTTTCCCATGTTTGCTTTCATGTTAACAACTGTTTTTAATTTATTTAGTATTCTTCAGTTAAAATTGTTTTCCTGTCCTTTGCCATCAATTTTGTGAGAAATCAATTAAATGAAAAATTCGGTAATTGTTGAAATGTGTATAGCTTCATCCCATTAAGTTATTTATTTATTTATTTATTTTATTATTTAAATCCTATTAAGTTTAGACTTATAATGTGAGAATCTGTCCAATGATGGGACTCGGAGCTCAGTTGAACTCTTTTTTTGGGGATTTTTTATTTTTTATTTTTCCAATTAAACGCTTTTGTTAAGCTAAAACAAAAAACCATCATGTAAAAATTGGGAATATATATATATATATATATATATATTTCTTGACAAACTTTTAGATTTTAGTAATTCTCTTAATTCTATCAGTACTTTTTAAAATAATGAATGACACTTTCTATCACGTGACTTCTAACATTTGTGCATGTTGTTGTCTTTTATATATTTTTAATTTGCATTTTTTGTGCATGCTCTCTAACAAGTTCTATTGAGATAGGCGGATAATTCCGTCAAAAGGAATTTACATGCCAGACAATTATCTTGGCTCTCCAATCTCAATTAATTGATGTGATAATATTTTAAATACTTATTAATTAAAAAAAGAGTAATTCACATGTTATATAAATTGATATTTAAAAGTTATGATTAAAATTTATGTTCCTATCATTTTTCTTATTTAAATTACTAACCTCTAAACTTAAGCTACTAAAATGCTAAGGTTTCCTTTGAAATTTAAATTTAACTCTAATTAAACTGTATTTTTTTATCTCAATTTTTGTTTTTTTTAAGTCAAAAAATTTTATAATTAATTTTTGAAAAGTTAACCAACTTCAATTTAAAAATTTCTTCTTTAACCAACGAATCAAATGCAAGTTAAATAATCTTAACCATCGATTTACTTATTACATTAACTGTTTTGACAATACTTATGACATTAATTTAATCCTCATTAATGTTATTTTTTATATCATTAAGTGCAAATTGCAGTTGTAAAAGATCATGTAATTTTTTTTAATATATAATTAAGGGTTAAAACATCATTTTCAGATCCTAAATGAGGGATCAATTTTTCTAACACATGTAAGGGTAAGCTTTTATCCATCAAATTACAATTTTTCATCTAGTTTGACTAATAGATTGGTTGTTCTTATATGTGTGTGTGTGTGTATATATATAGGGAGAGTCTCTCCTCCGACACCCCCTAAATGTTGGGTTTATGCTGCAGGACAAAGAGAGAGAGTGGATTCAGTTCTCAACTGTCGAACCGGAAGCCGTCGTTGACGATCTCACTTCCGGCCAAGACAATGGGATTCAATTCTTGGCTTTGAATCTGCCGAAGACGGCCGTACAGAAATCGCGGGAGGCCGAGGAAGAGGCAAGGCATTACCGGGGAGTACAACATAGGCTGTGGGGGCAAGTATATGGTGAAGATTTGGAACTCGAACCGGAGAAGCTCCCCCGTGTGGCTCGGGACCTTCAACACCACCTTTGATGCCACCAAGGCGTACGACTAAGCCGCCTTTAAGCTTTGCAGCTCCAAGGCCACACTTAACTTCTCATTGGAGCCCAAGAAATATGATACTACAAACGTGATCAAGGAACCGAAGAAGGAGAAGGTGATGAAGTCTGCTAAGATGCCGTCAATTACTTTAAGAACATGGAGTTGACGCTGTTGAGCTGAATGGCTGTTTGGGGCTTCGATAGATATGGTGTTTTCAACATCCACCAATTTACAATATTTTTCTCATAAATTCATATATCTAATAATTGACATTCACATTCACTTAAAGGAAAAAATTGGAGAAAATAATTTACGCAGTGAAAAACCTGATATGATATGGTGGATTTTAAAATTTTTTACCATATTAATAGGTGCGAATAAACTCATATTGCTATATATAATAATTAATTTGCAACAAATACATATCGGTTTGATAATCAATTTTGGATGATCAAGCTAGCTTTCAAATTATGAGCACCAACCCCCTGACCTTCCCTGCTATGACTCTTCCATGTATAGGTGTGTGTGGGTACACTAGGTAGAATTTCCAGTCACGAGACAATACTTCTTTTTTGTCTACCGTCTCTCTATTTTCAATCTTGAAAACCATTTTTTTATGGAGAATTTCTGAAATAGAAACAAAAACACAGACAGCTAGATAATGGTTCATCTTAGTCCATTAGACTTAGCTTAGACCTTAGTCTTAGCTTTTTAGTTTTTGTCTTTTTGTCTAATCAAAAGTTGATTTATTAATCAAATATTTATAACCACCGATAAATTTTTAATTAATTAATTTTTGACAACTATTATCATTAATTTAAATAAAAGATTATCCATTTATTTAACTTCAAAATCATAGTAAATATCTAATCCAAAATATTCTCTTGTCTGTTTTTAAATTTAAATTAAATTGTGATATTTATTCAAAGACAACAAATTTAATTCAATAATTTAAATTTCAAATATTATCATCTAATTTAAGATAATAATTATTTGAATTGCAAATAATTTTTAGAATTAAAAAAATCCTTTACCGATAAAATTAATTATTCTTGAAATTATCTGGAGCAACATGAGACTGCATCATTTGCAAAATTAGCATAATTCCTAACAGAGGATTCCCATATAACCTATGCCTACACCCATAGGAGAGGGGTGCCATTTTTCTGCTTCATCTTGTCCCATCCAGACAGTTCCGGCATAGCGTCGGAATACCAAAAATTATTCTGTGATATTTCTTGGAATTTGTGAGCTAGCAAGGGGACCCGATGGACATATAAAATCAAAGCTAAAATAATATTAGATAAACTAATTAACGCAAATCAATTTATCTATATTATTAAACTCCATGACTACTCCTATATAAATCTAAAACTGAACTCTTTGATTCTATACCGAATTACAAAAGCTCATTAACATGGCTTTTGTCCATGACAGATATTGTGATGTAGAATCCCTATAAGATATTTATAATCGAGATTAAGGTTAAAATTTCGTTTTATATTTTCAATTATTTTATCATTAAAGTTTCTATCATTTTATCTTGATCAAACCTTGTTTATGAAATCCTTCATAAATAGAAAAATCATTCAGTAAATAAATTACAGAACGATCGAGATCTCTTATTGTTTAATCAAATCCCGTAAGAAACTTTAAGAGAATATCATTGACTCTCGTAAAAGAGCTATGGATTCTGTATCTATGAATAACGTTGTTATCTTCTATGCAATCCATCTCCAACTTATTGTGTAAAAGTTACCATTCCTTCGGTGCCTAACCTTTTGATAAATTAAAAGATACATCACATAGATATACAATTATTTATCCATTTAAAATTAAGATGTCTACAAAAATATCTATCAAAGTGAATTGATTTATCTAAAACGGAATTATTACATAAATCAATATCACTTTAGATCCGGCCTAATATATATGATAAACACCTCATATTTATCAATGTTTTTACTCAGAAAGTCCCGTTCCAATAGTCAAGATAAACTGTCCTATAAGAGTATTACAATCTTACTGAAGTCCCACCTTTGCTTCACAATTGTGGACTTTCAATTTATATTATCACTTCAATATTATATTTTTTTCGCATAATTCCTTATGTATAATATTAAAGTTATTATACTGATAATCTTGGTGCTATTTGCTTGAAACAAATCTATACTAATAAAAGTATCCAGAACAATCGATATGCGAAATAAATAAATAATCTTTATTGATAGATAAATGTCAAAAACCATGAACACATTTTCGCTTTTGGACACTAATCCTAACATCACTTTCATATAATGACAACTTTCTCACTGTGCTCGTAAGACCAACTCCACATGCCCTCTATAGCACACACCATTTGAACATCACGTCAGGGTGTCAGATACTATACGGTATCAGATATAAGACTTTGTGTATATCTATATATAACATATTTTCTTTTTTAGAATCAAGGAGTGTTGATGTTAAATATATTTTGGTTAAAGTGGTATCTTTATATTCTAAACAAAATGAAGGTGGTGTAAAAAATTCCAGAAAAAAGAATGTGGTTTGATTAACAGTGGGCACACTTAAAAAACGAGAATGAAGATTCTCATTTAATATCCCGTTTTAAATCTATCTATTACAAAAAATTTTAATTTAGGCTATGTTTGTGGACACATTTGGAAACATGTTTCGAAATATTTTTTTTTGTCATTTTCCTCCAATTTTACTATTCCTTTTTCAAACATTTAAAAAAAAACTCAAACCGTAAAAGTTTATAACTTTATCATTTTAAGTTGAAATGAGATAATTTTTTTAAATTGTATAGAATTTCGAGATGAACAAAACAAGATTCATATTGCTATTTTTTTTTCTAAATAGGTTTCAAGTTTTTACACTTTTTCACTCCAAACAGTTTATTTTCATCAAACGCATATTTTCAAAACTCAAACCATCTCCAACATCCAAAACACTATCTCTAAACATGATCCCAAACGGACCCTTAATGTTTTAATTATGTATTTATACCTATAATCCAACCAAGTTCTTCCTAACTTAAAAACAATAATAATAATAATAATAAAATCTTCCATAGCAAATGCAACATGAAAAACTATGTAAATTAAGTATCCGTTTGAAGTACCGGTTTTAAATGAAATTTTTAAGTTAAAATTGATTAATTTTTTAAAAACTTATTATAATTTTTAGTAATTTTTTTTAACAAAAAAAAAAAACCTACAAACTTACATTCTTGACATGCCAACCAAACATGTTATAAATGACATAATAATAATAATAATAATAAAAAGGAAAATGATTTTTGGCCCGTGTCGTACACATCTGCTACCATAGCTGGACAAGAAAAAGGTGGGGCCCACCAATAATTTTAAAAAAAAAAAAAAAATTTAAATGGTCAGTTCGACACATGAATAATAAACCTTGCGATTCATGCTAAGTAATAGCACTAATATATATATATATATATATATATATATATATATTAGGAAATATAAATTATATTCAACATTACATTAATGATATTTTATTTATGGAGAATTTTAAAAATAAGAAATTAATTTCATAAAAAAAAGAATTAAATTATATGAAATTAAATTTTAAAATTAAGTAAAAGTATTTATTAATTTATCAATAAATCTATTTATTTAAAAAATTAAAATCATATTATATTATTTATTTTCTAAAAATAAAAAGAATTGAGAATATATTGTAATTATGAAATTATCATTAAATAAAAAAAATAATTAAATAAATAAATGATATATTTAATATAAAGTTAGTTACTTATTATTTTTTAGGAGAAAAAATTTATTTATGTAATTAATAGGTGGGAGATAAATTTCATCTTATCAAAAAACTTAATTATTTATTTTGAAGTGGAATCCACATTAATTGATTTTTAAATAAAAAATAAATACTGAAATTTAAAATTATAAATTTAATTTTTTAAATTACTTATCAGTGAAGACGCCATAATAGAGAAGGAAGAAGAGAAAAGTTCAACAAGCTTTTACTTCTTTTTCTTCTTTTAATTATATAATTTCATTGCAGTTTTAAAATTTAAAAGTAAAAAATAAGGTGCAGATAGAAGTGTCAATTCGTGTCTCGTGTCGTGTTTGAGTCGTGTCGAATTTTTTTTACCACAACCCGCGACACGACCCGTGACACGAACACGACACGACGACACGACACGAACACGACACGAACTCGTAACGGGATGACACGAACACGACACGAACTTGACCCGCGACACGAACTGGACCCGCGACACGAAACTGACCCGCGACACGAAACTGACCCGCTACACGACCTTGACCCGAAATTGACCCGAAATTGACACGAAATTTGACACGAACTTGACCCGAAATTGACACGAAACTGACACGAAAAGTGACACGAAAAGTGACACGAAAATTTACCCAAAAACAGGAGAATAGAATCCAGTGACCACCTCAAGCCCAAAAACAAGAACGGAAAAGAAACTAAACCCAAGAAGTGAAAAAACCAGAAGAAATTATAACCATATATAAGCACCAACCAAACTCAAGTAACAATGAGAAAACAGCAAACCCATTATCTAAAAACCAGCAGATGTGAACTGGTTTACTCTTGGTTTGAAATCTACAAGTGAAAGACGGACTTCAGATTCTAAAAAGTTCAATGACATGATAATGGAATAAAAATATAAGAGCTAATTTTGTGTGGATAATTTGATAATGGACTTCAGATTCTATAAGAGCTGCGCCGTTGCTTCAGAGAATCGGCTCTCCAGCTTCCGTGTCACAACTCCGGCGATGGCTACAAGAGGTTTGTTGTCTTTCTCTGATGTTGCTCAAATTGTGAGAGAAAATAACGTTTTGGTTTGAAAAATTACATACCCGTTTATGGGGAGATCGCAGATCCTGAATCGAAAGTTCCGATTAGCAGAGGTAGAGGTAGAGGCAGGTCGCTGGCTTGGAGGAGGTGACGGCGTCACCGCGGGAGGCGCGAGCTGGTAGACGGCCAGAGCAGAGGGGAGACGGCAGAGGCAGATTTGGAAGTTCCAGCAAGCCGGTTGGTCTCCAGCAGAGGGCGCCGCGTGAGGCAAGATGGTAGTGGTAGACGATGGCTAGAGGGGAGAACGAGAAACTGAGAAAGGGTAAGTAAAGGTAGGGCAAAGGGGCTGCTAGCTGCTTCTTAGTCTTAGGGTTTTTTATTTTTATTTTTTAAACATTTAAATTTTTGAACTCATTTAAGTGTTAGAACTGGGTTATGTTCGGGTTGACCCGAATCTGACCCGAATAATTGATCCGAAATTGACCCGAAATTGACACGAAAAATTGACCCGAAATTGACCCGAAATTGACACGAAATTTGACACGAAATTGACACGAACTTGACCCGAATCTGACACGAAACTGACACGAAAAGTGACACGAAAAGTGACACGAAAATTTGCGGGTCGACACGAACACGACACGAATTTTTTCGTGTCAAAATTTCCCAACCCGTACACGACCCGCCCTCAATTTTTCTCAACCCAAACCCGTGAAATTCGTGTCGTTTTCGAGTCGTGTCGTCGTGTCGCGACCCGTATTGCCACCCCTAGGTGCAGATAATATTTTTAAAATCAAAATTATCAGTGGGACCCTTAAAAAAAATAATGATTTACAAGTAGATTCCATGTGGGTGGGTCCCGCGGTGATGAATCCTAATCGTCAAATAAAAAGCAAAACAGGTGATGATGGTTCACGATTCTTTTTCTTGTTCCTCCTCGTCTATGGCTTCCTCTCAATTCTCTCTCGTCCTGTTCCTCTCTCTCTCTCTCCTCCTCTACCAACCTCTCTCCTCCTCAGCCCATCTCCACTCCCTCCGACCAGATTTCCTCTCCCTCCAAGAACGACACACCATTCCTCTAAACGACACCCCACCCACTGTCTACTTCGAAGTCACCAAACCCATCAAACTCCCCAAAACGACAACCCCCTGTTCCCACCTCGCCCTCTCCCACGACTTCGCCTTCACCTACGGCAAACCTCCCGTCCTCTCCCCCTACTCCCCTCCCTCCCATTGCCCTTCCAGAACCTTCTCGAAGATCGTCCTCGAATGGCGAGCCACTTGCCGCGGACGCCAATTCGACCGGATCTTCGGCGTCTGGCTCTCCGGCGTCGAGCTTCTCCGCAGCTGCTCCGCGGAGCCGAGAGCCACGGGCATTGTTTGGACCGTCGAGAAAGATGTCACCAGGTACTCTTCCTTGCTCTTGAAGGAAAACCAGACTCTGGCTGTTTATCTTGGCAATCTTGTTGATAATACTTACACTGGGGTTTACCATGTGAATTTGACTTTTCGTTTTTACCCATCTGAGGAGAGTTTCAAAATGATTGAATCCGATGATGGGGGTGATAAATGGGCTGATTTGATCTTGCCCATTTCGAGAAATTTGCCCCTGAATGATGGGTTGTGGTTCGAAATCGAGAATTCGACGGATTTCGTGTTCAAGGATGTGAGAATTCCCCGAAATGCATATCGGGCTGTTCTTGAAGTGTATGTCTCTTTTCATGAGAATGATGAGTTTTGGTATTCTAATGTTCCTAATGAGTACATTGAGGCAAACAATCTTACTAGTACTCCGGGAAATGGCCCTTTTAGGGAGGTTGTGGTTAGTCTTGATGGTGATCTTGTTGGTGCTGTTTGGCCTTTTACTGTGGTTTACACTGGTGGGATTAATCCCCTTTTGTGGAGACCAATTACCGGTATCGGGTCGTTCAATTTGCCATCTTATAACATTGAGATCACGCCGTTTTTGGGGCGGGTTTTGGATGGGAAGAGTCATGAGATTGGTTTTAATGTCACGAACGCGTTGAATGTTTGGTATGTGGATGCGAATTTGCATCTTTGGTTGGATGAGAAGAGTGTGAGGACTCAAGGAGAGGTTTTGGTGCTTGTTGACTTGCCTATTGTTGTTTCCTTGGTTGCTAATTTCACTGGTTTGAACGGAACATTCCTGACGAGTGTAAGCCGGTCTGTTAAATCAACCGGTTGGGTTAAGTCCTCTTATGGTAATATCACGACCAGTTTCACTCAAGACTTCTATTATAGCAACTCAATGATGATGGGAAACAATGGCAATCTGCAGATTGTGGATCAGACCATCTATTTCAATGACTCTGTTGATGCAAACTTGCCATCTTCTTCACAAGTTTTTTCATTGAGATCAGACAAAAAGTTTTCGGTTAACATGTATTCAAACCTATTTGATCAAGGAAACGAAACTTCCTTGTTCATTACAAACGTCACTTTGGGATTCAATAAGAAGAAGTCCAAGGGCTCTTCTCGTGTTGGCTTCTCAACTAGTACTCTGGAGAATCTGCAGAGCGGTCAAGGAAATATGGTTGTTAAGGATAACTTGGTAATTAGAGGACTTGGGAGTACACAGCAAGATTACAAGTATAGCGGATCTGATTTGTGTTTCTTCAGAAATATAAGTAGCTCAAACTATACCATTCGTAATGACCATGTCGGAAGCAAATGCAGCAAAAGAGCGGAGCCCGACAGGGGTTTCGGGTTTCATAGACTCTGGCCTTTTCATGCTAGAAGGGTTTCTCTAGATGACTCACTTGAGAACTCTGAGGGAGATTAGGTTAGGCAGCTTGGATGGTTTCTCAATATTGCTTCACTCAATGGTCTCTTTTGTAAGATGTTCTTGAGAATCTTCCAAATGGTCACCCCAAAATAAAATTGTAAGTAATTTTTGAGAACATTGTGTTTGGATACTACTGTTGTGGAATTCCATTAATCTATTGATGATTTCTGGTACTTGTTCTCGCACCCTAATCCATGGAAATTACCATAAACATGAACATAAACAAAAATTTACATGTCTGTCTCTTAAAAATGATTTATTGTTTGGGATTCTTGCAGCCGACAGCATGTCAGTTAATTTTAAGAAATAATTAGTTATTTTACCGAGTTCTTTTTTTTTTTTTTTTGCTTGGTTATTTGTTTAATTAATCATATAATGTCTTATATATTTATGTATGAAAATGTCTCTTATGCAACAATATTTATAATTTTTTATTTTAAAACTTTACATGTAACTTTTGTCATGTGATATTATTTAGAAATCAATGTAAAGGATAAGTATTATTAAAAAAATATATATTTGAATCACATGATTGATATAACATAATACAAAATCACATTATTAAATTACATATAAGAACGGTGGTTTGATATAGGAGTCCATCCTATTTATACACACACTATTCGATGTTATATTAACAATCATTAAATTCTGCTCTAATGTTAATTGGATATCTAACAAGTTGGCCGGCAAATTTGTATGCGATTTTCTCGAAATCTGTTTGTTTGCTTCCACTTGTATTCACTTTGTATCATTATTGTTATTATATTATCATCATCGTCGTTTTGAAATGTGGAATAGGGCACATACACAAAAGCATTATCGAAAGGTCCTTACTAGAAAACAAGTACCATGTCTTTTTAGCAATAAATAAATAAATATTCTGTCTAATAGGGTACACTGGAAATCATTTATTTCTCAGGTCAACTATCTTGTTCGTAGAGAGCCCAATATTAAAGCTTATAGCCTTGTACTCTTTTCATAAAACCAAGAGAAGTTATCTTTTTTTGGTTCAAAAACCAAGAGAAGTTTACTCTAATCACATTTTTGGTGTTTGAATATTGCTTGTTCCTTTCTAATGTTTCCATCTTTTATTTCTAGTGTATTTTCCCTCCATTTGTGCAAGGAAAAATAGTAGGCAAAACTTATGGTCAAGGCTGTACTCTTTTCCTTTTGAATGATATTGTTACTTTAGCTGTTAGATTAATATTTGATGACATGCAGAACTATGTCCAATCACGTATCAAACTATTAAAAAATTGATATAATAACTTAAAAGGAAATAACACTAGTTTGTATTACAAGTTTGGTACAAAATATCATTTACCTTATTTCAACTTTCTGTTGTGATATATTTTAATAAGACAATATCAAGATGATTGATTTGAAAAAGAGAATTCATATATCAAGATAAAAAGAGGGGGGAAAAAAAACTCCTAAATTTTGTCCAATTTTCTCATCTACGATATATACCTTTCTTTCTTTTTCGTTATCTTTCCCTCCAAAAATAGTCCGAAAGGCTTGTTTGGTGGGCAACACTAAGGGTGACCCGGAATTGCTTTTATCGAGTCCAAAAACAACTTTTAGCTTGCTTCTCGAACTGCTATAGATCAAATATGATGAACGAGATTGATTTTGTTAGGACAACTACCGATTAAAACATTTCCCTCTTCTTTCGATAAAATAGGATCTCCAAACAAGTTTAAACTAAGCCATTAAGTCAACCAAGACAACAATAAAATCAAAATAACCAACCACATGAGAGACTTTGATTATATATATATATATATATATCAGTATATATACTTAAAATGTGTATACATTTCATTAGAAAACACGATGCTAATTTTGACAAGTATAATAATAGAAATACCCTCAAAGAAAAAAAAAAAAAAAAAAAGGACAAGTAGGTACATACATGTATTTTTTTTTCAATGTTTTGTTTCTTTTATTTTTGTTTTTGTTTTTCTCGAGAACATTTTAATACCTCCAACAGTCAAAATTGAGCATTGACGTATGAGTTGTTACACACTTGAAATGTTCTTGTACATGCTTGATGAGGTTAAAAATTAATGATAGATTTTATGAACAAATAAAAAATTCATGGTATACGTATATAAAATTTCTCGAAATTAAATGTCATTTAATAATGGGTTTTCAGCATTGTTTGCCCCTAAACTTTTCGGCATTTGGAAATTTACCCCCTAAACCTTTTGTTTTGACAGTTTTACCCTCAAGCTTTTTAAATTGTTGAAATCCATCCACTTTGTTAACTTCTTGTTAAATTGAGGATTTGAATTGGATTCAGAGTGATCATGAGAAGAACATGGATTTCTGTCAATAATTTAACATGAAATTAAGTAAAGTGGGACACATTAGAACAATTCAAAAAATTGCCAAAAGTCAAATAGTTTAAAAATTCAGTTGATTAAAAAAAAAAACCCCTATAATTGCGGGTAAATTGAACAAAGTAACGTTTAAAGAAAAAGAAATTTGGAGATGGCGGGCCTGCTTCTTATAGGCTCCGATACACAAACAAGGGCTAATCCTCACTCAAAATGGTTCAATTAAGCCCTAAGCATTCTCTGTGACATCGCTTCTTCCATGGATATATACATACACACACACACATATATATGCTGAAAACGTGCAAGTCTAGCTTAGTTATATTGAATTTAATCAGGCATTTTCAAGTCATAAATTGGGATGCCAAAGTTCCATATTTTATCTTCTCGCTTTAGATTTTAAGTTATCTTAAGACTAGGGTTCTTAATCAGTTGGTTTCCGGTGCTTTTTTCATCAACAAATGATCGAAAATTTATCGTTTGGTTTCAGAAAAAAAACTTGAGCAAATGATGCATCAAATCAAATGAGAACAAACCGAACACTAACCGAAACAGTCAGTCTTTGGCGAGGGAATAGCCGATGAAGAGGAGCAACACCGATGAGGAATGGTTAGACATCGGCGTGGCTAGTGCTAGAAAAAAAAGGTGAGGAGGCACGATAATGGAAAGGTTTCAATCCTTTAAAAAAAGAGTGATCAATGTGCAAAAATCGACAGTTGATGGTTGGGTTATACTAATGGATAACATCAATTGCATGACACTGAATTGTTCGAACGATGTAGTATTAGATAGTTCTACACATACTACTCGATTCCTTCGTTTTTGTAGCTGTCTTAATTAGGACCGTACATTTTTCTTGATGCTAAATACACAACTATGAATTCAAGAAAATACGGGCAATGAAGATGATGAATAATTTGCAGGTAGACTTCTTTATGGAGTACATCATGTGATTAAAACAATATCTTGTTTTATATTTTATTTTCCTGAAAGAAATTCTCTCAGGTTGAAATCTAAGACCCTGAATTTCCCTTTTCACTTGTTAAGCTAGTCTTAGACTACCATGAAACATGGGCACGTGAAAATGTTCCAAATGCTATCTTAATCTAAAAATATTATTATAAAATGATTCTTCTAATAATGGGAGCAATAGGTCCATCCTAAATTATTGTGTGAAAACATAATTGCAAGTTGGAAACCATGCTATATAGACTTATCTCCCTACTATATATAGTCCCTACTAAATAGCATATGATTGTGCTAATTTTTCCTAATCTCAATAATAATTTGAAGCACCAACACTTATTATTTTATACATTTCTCTCAGTTAATATCGAATCCAACACTAGATATAATATGCGCTGATAAAGGCTGTAGGTATATAGTGTCCTCCTTTTAGGGACCGGGGTTGTATTATTCATTTGAAATTACTCTATAACAAAGATAGAGTAATCTGCTCGGGGTCTATATATAGATCATGATGTTGGGGTCATTATTAATCATTTTTTACAATATGGTCCATATATAAATGTTAAAATTCTCACCAAAATGGTGAAATGCCATCATTTTCTTATAATTGATGGCTGATTTTTACTACTGAAATAAGTATTTTATAGGTAGCAGTGTTTTTCATAATTATCTTTTATACCATTGACACGTTATGGCAAATACTACAAATAAATATTAGGAAAAAGTCGATAAAAAAACAGGTATTAAATACTTATTTAAGTAAATGATTTTTTTTTTTAAGAAAATAGACCTTAAATCAGTGATTAATTGTGGTCAATTGATTAACCATGGTCAATCAGTGATTCACTGAACAATCATTTAATTAAAAAAAAAAGACAATTTTCCTAATTTTATAAACTTCAGAAATATTAAAAAACCTCTTAAAAAAATGTCATTTACCCACTAATCATCTTAATATGGACAATATTGATTTATGATAATTATTGTAATTATAATTGAAATAACCTCCCCTTAAAAAGTTGAAATGATCTCACATAAAAAAAAAAAAATCTAGTCCTGTTATATATAAAATACTCTTTTTTATTAATTAGTTTCTTAATAAAAAATTAACGCTTTTGGACTAATTTTTATTTAATTTACGCATAAAATTAACGCTTTTGGACTAATTTTTATTTAATTTACGCATGTCATTCTTACGCAGGGCTCAATCGTCCCTGTATCATTTTACTTTTATCGGATGTCTTCGGAAATTAATTAATGACACAAGTCTGTAGTACATATAAATTCCTTTTCTACCGACCAAGGACCAAACCAATTTTTTTTGAGTGATGGAAAATAGCACAAATTTTTTGGATGAATATAGCATATTCATGATAAGTAATATATTTATGAAGCATTATTCGTGATAAAATTATCTTTAAAAAATTCTCACAAATAAAATATTTACAGTGAATCTCATATTTTTGATAAATAATTTATTTATGAAGCATATTCATACAAAATTAATTTTAAAAAATTATTATAACTAAATAATTTTTCATAAATATCTTATTTACCTAAAAAATTATTAAAACGTATTATTTACGTTTAAGCATTTCTAAAAAAATGGTCTATTTGCTGTAATTAAAAAAAAAAAAAAAAAAGCTATATCTGTTCGCTATACAATAGAAACCAGGTAACATCTTGCAATAAATTAATATATATACATGTTATTCAAGGAAAAAGTTAATGTATAAAAACAACAAAATAAAGTAAAAAGTGATGGTAATAGTATTGGTACATTAAGCCAAGCCATTTTATAGTAAATCGAAAACAGGAACGTTTTGTTTAACTACATAGGTCGTAAAATATGAGAAACCTCAATTCCAGTAGCTTTTTATTTCCAACAGACGTTCGTAATGTATTATGGATCCGAAGAAGCTCAACTACATAGGTCGAATCACACTCAAGTTTTTCCCAACCATAATTTTGAGCAAAAGAAATTTCTCAAGCAACACTTACGAGAATGGCTAGCTAGCTAGCTACAAGTATAAATGTACAATTGAAAATTTATTTATATTGGTATCGTGGCTATGCCTAAAACATGATACTATGGATAATATGGACATCACACTAAACACAATTTTTTTTTGTTAAAGTTATATTTCTTTTAAGAAATTATTTGATCATAAATTAAAAAAAAAGGAATATTTGATAACATGGTCTTAGAATAGGGTATATTTCCTTTTAGGAATTATTTGATCATAAATTAAAAAAAAAAAAAAAGGAAGGGCATGCTTCTATTACATGATGTTTAGAGTGTGCCTATGTTTCTATATATATATATATATATATATATATATATATTTATACTAGGTTACGAATCAAGCACAAAAACTCAATAAGCTGATAGAAGGTGTGTTAATAATAACTTTATGTTCTAACACTTTCCTTCATATGCAGATCAAACAAATATAAACAGGTGGGCAAACATTAATCTAAAAGTCTAACACAAATATGAAACTCGAAATATATGAAAAATCCTACATGCGATGATAATAAGAGAGTAACAAGGGTTTGAACTCAGAATCTCCTATTCTAAGACCATGTTAGATAATCAATTTTGTTAAAAACTTAAGCTCATAAAAGGTCGACTAATAATTATTTTATATTCTAGCAGTTAAGAAACATCTTGAGCAGTAATTTGAATGTTGCTTCTGTTTTATGTTAATGTTTCATGTATTTGTCGCATACGGAGTCAAAAATTCATGAATACCCAACTATCTTATTAAAAAGGGAAGAAAAGAAGTCACATACATGCACCTTGAGTTTTGAAATGTCCAAATTAAGAATAAATCCATCTGTTTTAGTGGCCCTATGGAGGAGAAGTTCTGTGCAGCCTTAGATTTTAGTGTTGTATAGTAGCTATATATGGCCTATGAGTATTCTGTTTCTTAAGCCCAAATGAGACATATATATATATATATATATATATTTTAATTTTGGTGTCGGTAAATATACTCCATGACTTGGTATTATCATCACCATTGGTCTCTTCGTACTCTATATTTTTATGATAGTCTATAGAACTGTCGTTAAGGTATACCTATAACTGTACAAAAAATAAGAATAAATTGTAAATTTCTATGGTAGGAACTTTTTTTTAATTACTGATAAGAACATTTGTTTTAATGGTTGTATTAATTTTTAGGTGATTTATAGGATTTTTCCTCAAAAAGCATACATGTATAGATTTATTCTTTGAAATCCAAGAAAGCACTGAGGGGAAGGAAAAAAAATCCAAGAAAGCATTGAGGGGGAGGGAAAAAAAAACATGTCTATTCGATGTTTTGTGTATTGTTAGGTATTGATCGAAGCTTATAAGTGGTGGTAGCCCACTAACAAAGAACTTGTTGGGATCGAAGAACATTGTGAGCATGGGTACCACAAACTCTTGACATAAAAACTTGTCAAATGAAATCGTTAAAATGTTAACATAACCACTCAATAATGAGTAGTGCTATGGATACAAATTCTCACAACTTTTGATAATACTAGCTCATGTGACATACATCTTTTTAATAAAATATGTTTTTAATTAATATGACAATTATATCAATGGAAGAATTGATAACTCATACGTCATCTAAGATGTTACTCAAAGATTGATATTAAAATTGATTTCTTAGCATAAGTTGGGTTGGACAACTCAAGAAATCCAACTCCAATTTTTATTTTATTATTTATTTATTTATTTATTTTTTGTCTTTTCTTAAAAAGTCACTTCAGTTTTATTATTAACAGCTCCAATTATAACTTAAAACCTCAAGTTTTAAAAGTCCAAATTTTATAAATACAAGTCTAAATGAGATGTTTATTTTAAAATTATAAAAATTTCAATATGAATAAAACAAGATTCATATTTATATTTTTTCCTGACACAATTTAAGTTTTTACACTTTTTAATTCTAATAAACTAAACATATAATTTCAAAACTCAACTCAACTCTATTTCTCTAATTCAAATAGGTCAATTGAACACACACTTAGTATTTTTCTTGAACTATAGGTCCTACCGAATATTGACAATAAAAAAGAACAGTTTTCAACCGTTAAAATTCCTTAATAATTTCACATGCATTTGTAAGAATTGCACACTGTTTATATTGTACGTCCTTTGCTTTAACCTTAATTAATAACTTCCCTTATGGAGACGTAAGCAGCTGATGACAGAATATTTTTTTAAAAAAATTTTTCTTTTTAATTTTCCAAAAGAAATTAATTACAAAGCACTGGCCAGCTGTGGGCCCTTTTATCTAAAGATAGATGGATCTTCAAGAAAACGAAAGCCAATTGCTGGATGACGATGAAAAAACTAGAAATTAATTAATTAATTTAAATTAAAAGGAAAAAATTGACAGGCTAATATTGAAAAAGTAATATGGGAAACAGCTGATCGAAAGGTATATGTTTGATATCCTATGTGGCCCGCATTGATTTTCTTGACGAAACTCCAAAAGTCATGAAATAAGGAAAAAAAGGAAAAACGAGAGAGAAACAACAAAAACATCACTATTTGTACATATGTCATGTTTAGTATCAAATTAGCAACGGTGATATTGCCATTTTGGTGCCCCTTTCTAGGGTTACTTTCCAATGACAATATTAAGGGTTTTGTTATTGTTACAGAGATAGGATGTTTTTCTCAAGTGTACACGTGTCTGTAGATGCTGTAGACATGTGGTAAGGATAAAAATAAACTCAAGTTACATATCATAAAAATATAATAACAATAACATTCGTATAAAAGTATTAAGTCACTTTATGCATGTCAAGTCTCATATTGCAAAATTTAAAAAACAACCACAGACATATAAGGATATTTGATCATTATACTTAGTATGCGCATTGACTTTTTAGTATGGAAGCCAAGTTCCTTAAAAGTCTTAAATTCTACACTTTATATATTAAGAATGCTATCAGGCTCAGTACGTGGCTTTATGTAGAAACTAAAAGTGGTCTCACAGTGATTGTTATCCGGTGTTGAGCCAGACAACAATTTTGATTTATATACACACAAAATTAGAGTTTCCTATTAGGGTATCGTTAACGGGAACTTTGTAATAGGGAATCGTTAACAATAGTTCATAGATGTGATATATTTGGTATTACTCATTAACGTTTTTTGAAAATGTTATTGTACGTCTTTTGAGGTACAAAAATGAAAACGTTTCCTAAATCGTGTTTAGTTAGTAAATAATTTGAAACTGAAAATAAAAACAAAAAAATCGTGAGAATGGTTTTTCTTAAGGAACTGGAAAATGATTGAAATTTTGGGTCCTGTTGGGTATCAATTTCATAACGTTTTCCTATGTTTTTGAAAATGATTCTAAAGTAGCGATAGTTTGCACCAAGTCAGAAAACAGAAACGAAAATTAAAAAAAAAAAAGAACCATTTTCATATTTTATTATGAAATGACATTTTCATATTTATTTTTTAGGCTTATAAATATTTTACTGTTTCTTATAGTTAAACAAATCAATCTAGAGATTCAATCAAACACAATGTAAATAAATATTTCAAAACCATTCCCAAAACATTATCATATCTATTTCATATATCTAAAACAAAATTATTCCCAAAGTTCTCCCAAATTTCACTTTTTTCTTATACTCAAACTAATCACTCTAAAAACAAAACCATACACAATTTTAAAAACAATTATAGCATTATTTGTAAAAAAAATTCTCATTTCTATTTTCATACCTAAAAACAAATCATTTCTAAGAAACTAAACACAATTTTATATATCTAGTCAAATCAAAAGAAAATGAAAAAAAAAAAAAGCAAAATAAATAGTTTCTGAGGGTAATGTAGAATTTTCATTTTCCTAAACAACAACATTTGAGGAATCCCCAATCACTTTCTTAACTTTTTTTAGGTATTTTAAATGTTCTCTCCTTCTGTGAAGGGTAAGATTTGGCTGTGTGTGGGTGTGTGTCTCAATATATATATATATATATATATATAATAATATTTTTATTTTACTATATATATATATATATATATATGGGTAAAATGGCTCAGTAGAAAGATGTACATTTGAATGGTGCATAACTTCCATCCACCAACAAGAGTGGAAAAAAAAATTATTATAAGTAAGATAGTAGGGTATAAATACTAAAAAGTTATTAGCCACTAGGTTTTCTATTATGTTTGTTCATATTTGTATATTAATGTAGATGTAGGAGTAGTATTAGGAAAACAAAAATTTATCAGTTCCAAATTAAACAGGTTGGCAATAATTTAAACAGTTCCAAATTAAACAGGTTGGCAATAATTTAAAAAGACAGCTTTTTTTTTTTTTTTTTTTTTTTCAAACATGGTTTAGTTATTCTTAGAATTTGAGTTAACTGAGATCTTCTTTAATCTATCCGTATATTAAAAAAAAAGTGTGTTTGGAATCTTTAGAAAAGTGATATAATCATGATTTACATAATTTTTTTACTTAATTAGTAAATTAGATCTCCTAGACCATATCGTTTTGCGCATATATATGTTTTTTTTTTTTTTTTTGCTGTCTATATATGTGTGTGTGTGTGTGTGTGTACACATATAATGTATGTATATGTCAGGGAGTAGACGTTTTTGTCCCCGTGGAAAATCAGTGTATAGCACTTTATTTTATTTTATTTTATTTTTTGTGTTTTACGTATGCATTTAGAAAGTCCGGTTAGCAGGATGTCTAGCTGACTAGGTGAATTGAATTCTTTATCTTTTTTTTTTTTTTTTTACCTTACTATATTAATATATTATTTTATTCATAGTTCAGTCTTTTTTTTTTTTTTTTTTTGAACTTATAGAACAGTCTATTTCGAAGTTTATTTTTAAAAAAGTGATTTGCAATAATATTCTGAATTACATTTGAAATAAAAGGAATCTAAAATAACGACGTAGAAGATTTATCTTATAGTATTTTATCGGTATTTTTTTGGAAGGATTTTATCGGTTTTGTTTTTTCTAATAGTAATTGTAAAATAATTATTGTGGTTTTGTTCAAAAAAAAAAAATTATTGTGTTTTTTTTAAGGAAAAATATTTATCGTGTTGGTCACGCTACTTTGTTAAATGTTTAGAAATACTAATCAATAATCAAATACTCATTTATCTTGAACTTAACTATATACGTATTTTTTTTTCCCTTTGATTAACGAAGCTAGTAGGGCAAGTTGAGGATTGAATCTCTAACCATGGAAGTGTTAATTTAATTGAGATTTATTATGGCGTCGTAAAAATTAAATCCTACACAATTTATGATGGAAAACACTATTCATTTAAAAATTTCAAGATAATATAACATAGATTAAAAGGAAAAAAATACTATAAATACATTTGCGAGTAAGGTGAGTCCAAAAACTTTGCCGTTGCGAGGGAGATCTTATATATACTTGCGCAAGTGCCAATTAACGAGATCGTAAAAATATTGAATAGTGATCTCATTCTGCTCGAGGAGTTTTTACAGTATAAACTGTTCCTTTAAAAAAAAAAAATTATGAGGGAACTGTAGTTCTAGTTGTAGTAAATTTCAACGGCCTAGTTTATATATGAGTCATGTCCGCATTGAAACTTGTAGTACAAATATAAAACTGTTTTCGTTTATTGGTCAGATTGTTAAAAAAGTAATCCATCAACTAAAATTACAATTCATATTTCCTACTGATACAGTGAAAAAGATCATTTCCTACCGTTGAAATCTTCTTTCACTTAAATCACACTCCAAGCTCGGATAATTACTGTTTATAAATATATATAAACATTTATACATCTATATGTGTAATACAGCCCAATAGTGAGGGACTAGGGGGAATTTGAATGGCCTATCAATACCAATTACGCTAATACACTCAATAATGATTGCACTGATGATGGAAGCACTATAATAAATATAATAAAAAAGATTAATAAAGTAATACTAATTAGTACCACTAAAGCAAGAAAATAATATGAGAGAGAGGGAAGAAGGTTAAAAAAAAAAAAAAAAAAAAAAAAGAGCTAAAAGCATTTCCCCTATAGGTCCCATTCCAATATACCATGTCTCCTAATCACTTGCCCAAGTTGTTGATTTGATCTTTATTTTCCTCCCCCCTTTATTTATTTATTTTTTCTTTTCTTTTTTTTCACCCTTCCTTTGTTCTTTTCCTTTTTTTTCCCCTTGCTTCAAAAATCCTCTCCACCACCTCCATTCCTCTTCCTAAAATTTCCATGATGTCCAACACCAAAGGCAAAGATGCAGCTGAAGGGTCATCCTCTAGATCACCCTTACCGGCCGCCACCGCTTCTGTGCCGCAGCCGCTAAGCCGCTATGAGTCGCAGAAGCGGCGGGACTGGAACACTTTCGGGCAGTACCTGAGGAACCAGCGGCCACCGGTTGCGCTCCCGCAGTGCAACGGAGGCCACGTGCTGGATTTCCTCCGGTACCTGGATCAGTTCGGTAAGACCAAAGTTCATATGCAAGGGTGCGTGTTCTTCGGGCAGCCCGAGCCCCCGGGACCGTGCTCTTGCCCCCTCCGGCAGGCTTGGGGAAGCCTTGATGCCCTAATCGGGCGCCTCCGTGCCGCCTACGAGGAAAACGGGGGCCCCCCGGAGGCGAACCCCTTCGCTAGCGGCGCAATCAGGGTTTACCTACGTGAAGTGAGGGACTCTCAGGCGAAGGCTAGAGGAATTCCCTACACCAAGAAGAAGAAGAAGAGAAATCCGATTATCAACAAGCCTAATCATGATCATCATGATCAACACAGCTCAAGCTTTACCATGCAGTGATGATATTTTGATTCAGATATATGGTTTTACTTTCCCTAAAAAAACAAAACAGGTAAATATTTATATTTATTTCAGATTTTTGGTTGCTGCAAAAAATTCTCTGTTGAGAATTATTATGAAGTACTAGTACATGGCTAGAATTTTAAAAGTTTTTATGTACTTCCTTGAAGTGGTAATACGAGACAAAAATAACATTTATTTAATAAATGGACCGGCATATATACTTTATATAGTAACTTGATTAATTTAAATCATAACTTCTCTGATTTAATCCAGTTCCTTTCTAGCTAGAACAAGAAATATTGATGGATAATTTGCCGGATTAGTCTTATATTTGTTCAAATGTAGGTCATTTTCTTGTCTTTTCTTGGTAATAAACCCTAGGCGAAGGGCTTCAAAAACCCTAGTATGCATAGTGTGTGTGTGTTTATATAATTATATATATATAGCTATATATATATATAGGAACTGTTATTATGAGCATATATTCGGAAATAGTATACTCCCCCCCCCCCCCCCCCCTCCAAAAAAAAAAAAAAAAAAGAAATCTGAACTTCATCTTTGACGAAACAATATTTGATGTAATTTATGAGATATAATGGGTCCCCTAGAAAAATGTAAATATATAATGGATAGATCTCTCTCTCTCTCTCTATCTCTCTCTCTAAAAATCAAATAATTTTCCTTTAAGATTCTGAAAGATCCTGTGCCTTCCACGACCGGACATGAACTCAAAGGTTACTGTTTATACACATGTAGTAAGTATATATGTATATTTTATATCTACTCATACAATATGTAGGTGTATAGTATTAATCCAAACAGAAATTGCTTACAGTTGAAAATATAAAATCTTATGGTCCAAATTCTGAGAAGATGATGCTTAAATCTGTTTGCTGGTATCAATAAGACAAGGCATCATTAGTCATTAAACTAATTAATTAAGATATTTATTTTTTCTTTTAATTTTTTTTCTCTATTTGTTTTGTCTTGCTCCTACAGATATTTTAAAAATTCTGTCAAGCTCTTTTGTTTTTTTGCTATAAGTATTTCGTTTCATAAGTGATATTTCCCTAATTAATTATTTATGACCTTCGTGCAAAGAAATGATAATCAGCTCTTTATTTGTTTGGTCTATTGATTGGCCGTGCTAATTATGGGTCTACTTTGCATTAATTATTACATGCCTTTGAGTACGATTATTAATTAATTCAATTTTTAATTAGCATTAAATTATTTTGGATTGTCTTAATGAGCTAACTACTCTTTTAGGATTTGAAATGGATATATGAACTAAATGACTTCAAATTACCATTTTGCTCATTGTGACAAATATTAAATAGCCGGTTGTTTTTCCAAGGCGAAGGTCTCTAAAGAGACTATCGGCAATTCTTCGTGAATATTTGTTAATTGCTTAGCCTTTTACCTCTGTTGTTAGTTATCTTCTCTCGTCATTTATTTATATTTTTTGCTTAGATTGTTTTCCTTTTGTTTTATTTTTTCTTTAGAATTTTGTTCTGGTTTCCCTTTCAAACTACTATTTCTAATATTTCATTTTTAGTAATAAAACTCCCTCTTCTTGGATACATAAAACGGATATGAGCCACATATTGGACTAGTTTATATCAATCCTCAGATTTGAATAGCAATTTGCTAGATTTTTCTTTTTTTCTTTTTTAGTTTTGTTCAGCCAAAACACTCTTTTTCCCCACTGATTTTTTTTTCCTTTTAGTTTTACTGGTAGGATTTACAATGAGGCTTATTATGATTGGTATCTTTCAATTGTATTACTATTTGTAGTTGTTTCCCTAGCATTCTTATTGACTATATTACTATTATTATGATTTTTATTCAATAATATTTGTTAGGTCGGCGAAATTAGTAAGAATAGGTGTCAACTTAGTACGTATTTCTTTTTTGTTTATTATTAGCCCTCGCCTTCTTTATTTAGAAAATATATGTAGTTGCATGGAGGTCACTAAATGACTACAATTTTAGCTTCCTAATTATATTCATACAAACACGTACATTTAACAAGTTTCTTAATTCCACAATGCATTTCTTATCTAATCTAGTTAATTGTATGATTAATTTGGTTATGCATGGCTTGTCTAATCTATTGCATTGGCACTTTTACATCAAGAAATTTTCTTTTGCATGCACCATAAGATCACATACATATATGTGATATACACAATACCTTAAAACAATGTATACATACATATATATATTTATACGTGCACTACGCACATGAATATCAATACATATTTATGTACGAAAGATATGCGGAACATCAATTCCGATCTTAACTTTTGCATATCAACCAAAATAGCCTGTGAATTGTCATTCTTTAACCGGTAGGTGTTTAAAGGTTGTAATATCAATTAATTGTATATACTAATAATAAGATGACAACTTACTACTATATGAATAAGTACTCAAAAGTTGATATTATAGTTAGTATCTCTCGTACTCTATACACACACAATTATATATATATATATATATATAATTGTATACCGCGCCAAGATTTTTGATAAATTATAATCACGTTGGACACCAAATTTCTAATCTGCAGGCCCGTCGATCCAAAGCTGGCATAAGTTTCACCATGTCGTTTTATGGAGCTGCATATATCAACCTATCGAATGGAATTCTACTATTCTCTACTTCTACCATGCTTAGTCAAGTACTATCCCTTGGTCCTTTTTTCAATATATATATATATATGTAGCTCATACCACTACTTGATATATAAATGTTGTTTGAATAATCTGGCAAAGAGAGCGTCAAGTACTCAATGAGACGTGAAAGTATCTTATCGTAGGCTGTAAGTTTTACGCCCATTTATCACTTTTCATGTGGTTGTCTTCAGAACATTTTCAGTAAAAGTTTCTGTTTATTACCTAAGCAACTACTTTCCAAGTAGTACTGTCTTGTCGAAGCAAAAGAATATTGTGGTTTCCGTTAAGTTCCAAGTTTACCATGATCAGTGATGTCATCCACATATATATATGTATATATATATATACATAAATTGCTAGTATATTAAGGAATATAGATATTTTAGATCTTCCTGATTTGTGCCTCTGAATTTTAGGGGTTTTACCCTCTAGCTATTTGGATTATTTCCTAATAAGATGGTTTCTAATATTTTCAAGATTTCAATCCGATATTCTTTCAGATACAAGATATATCGTGTTTTATTTCTATTATATATATGTTGAAATTTTCTTATATATAATCCTCATTAGTAGGATTATCTGATACGACATATATAATCACATAAATAACAGAGAGAAGAATTATAATTGTGTGAGATCGAACACACAATCCTATATTCAAAACCTTTCATATATAACCCCCTCTCCATGTCATTAGTGGTGATTTAGTACACTCGCTAATGTATTATACAGATTGTGGATTAATAGAAGTTCGAAACTTTAATTTGTGATTGATTTTTGGTATCCCCCACTTGTAGTATAACGAGATGTCATGTCCCACATGTCCATAATGCAGTTTTGGTTTTACGTACCATAATTGTATCCTTGGATTCCTTTTAGTCTTTTCCATAATCAAATTGGTATCTTTGACTTAGAACCATTTTTTCTCGATTTCCTCAATTACTTGGATGCTCTCTAGTATTTCTTAAATTTATTGATTTACATTTTTTTTGGGGCTGAAATATTTAGGTATATGTAAATATGTTTATATTTCCAGTGATAGTTAATAGAAAACTTATAATAATGTCACACTGATTAACAACAATATAAAAGCGACAATATTTTTTTTTAATGTTCATATACTAAATTGAATATGTAATTAATTTTTTGTTACTTCTATTGTTCATTTATGCTAATTGTCTTGTGTCACAACACATTTACTTTTATGTCGTATTTGTATTTGTACTTGTACTTTTACTTTTGTATCATGATACGTCTCTGTGTATCTATATGTAATGTCTACTTGTTTTCAGTGTCTTGCAATATCTTCTATGAGTTTTGGTTTAGTTCTTTGAAGTCTTCATGCGGCTTTTAGTTCTTAATTTTCTTTTTTAGTGTTTTGTTCCGTTTTAATTATAAGCCAGTGGCCGTTAGTTTCTTCATTTAGTCCTCTTACCTTTCTTAATTATAAAAAAAAAATTTTAAATCGAGAAGTTTGGCAGAGCAAGAGAGATAGAGTTGAATGTCAACTTGGTTGTGATTCTTCACAAGCGTAGAATTGATTACAACAAATTTGCTAAAAGTTTCACATGAAGACTAGCGAAACGTTTGAATAAGTTTTTGTAAGTTATATAACGTTGATCTGATATCATATTATTTTGCTCTTTTTTGGTTTTGTTTTTGTTTTTTTGTTTTTGTTTTTTAGGGAAATTTGTTAATTTCAGATATATGTTAGAAACCAATTAGGTTTCATGAAAATGGTGAGGAGCGACTAAAAGTCATTAGAGCAACTCAAATTGACAAATCAATGATAATAAGGAGGAAGCACATGAATCACACAAATTTAAATACAAATTTTGTTAATTTCATATGTTAGGGAAATTTGTTAATTTCATATGTTATAAACCAATTAGGTTTCCTTACTTATATATGAAAATGGTGAAGAGTCACTAAAAGTCATTAGACCAACTTCGCACAAATAAAAAATAACAAGGTCAAAATACTTGAATGATACAAAATTAAATATTATTATATCAATATGATACAAAAATTTAACATTAGATCAATATGATATTGTGTGATATTGGTCATCAATGAAAAATTTATGTCATATTATTCAATAAATGAAAAAAGGTGACTATTTGGATATTTTTCTCTAACAAATAAAACAATAATAATATTACATAATATGCATATTGATATGCTTCCAACTTTATATGTATATATATATATATATATATATCAATTCTACGTAATTTTTGGTACTTCCAATATTCTTTTTTTTTTTTAATAAGAAAAATATTATTAAAAAAATTCATGCAAACTTAATAATAAAAGAACGAGAAAAAGAGAGAGAGGGAAAAAAAAAAAAAAAAAAAAAGTAACCGAAGAGAAATTGTTAATATTTTCTCAATTTAAAACCGGTTCTTTTACGAGTTGTTAGTTTGTAAGAGGTCTTTTTTATTTCAGGTTCCTCATTAATTTTCTTTCACATAATATTATGGTACTCTGCTAAATTTTCCATGAACCTGATACGATAATGTCCATCTTTTTTAATTGAGCTCAATGTCCCTCTCAGAATTCCTATCTTTCTCATAAAAAAGTCTTCAACTGCTAAAGTTTTTGCATATAAGTCTCCATTACGTTATCAATTTTTGAAATCTTTTTCCCCGTTTTTTCTTAGAGACTAAAGTGAACCCTTTGTCATCTACTTGATCAAACCAACTTCAAAAATAATCATGGTCATTTCCTTACAAGCATTGGGTAGAAAAATTTGAGACTCAAAGGGAAGTTGAATGAAAATTTGACATGGAACACTAAAACTCTGACACTGAGGAAACACCCTTAGAATGGCTGAACTGGATCAGGTTCCCAATATTCTGATTTGTGTATTATCTAGTAAATAGAAGGATTAGCTTATTATACATTTCATAGATTTGTTTATGATTGGACTTATCCCTTTTTTTTTTTTTTTTTTTCCTGTTTATTAAGAATACCCTTTATTTAAGGTATGTTTTTATTAAAAACTTCTATTGTTAATCAGCCCTAAGTATATTATATATATATATTCAACATCCCCAAACCTTTGCGAGTGTCTTCCTCTTTTGTCAGCTTGAGACCCTTGTCAGTTCTTACTTTTTAGTAATTTAAGGAAAAAAAAAAAGTTGACTGTTTATTTCCTAATTATATTTTGAACAGAAACAAAAGAATACACCTCTTTCTATAACTATTCTCAAAGTAAGTGCTCTATATCCTCTTATTTCTTTAATAAATACGTTCGATTTCTTGTTAACATTCCTTTTTATAACTAGTCTTAACGGTGTATGTATTGCTTTGTTCGATCTATTTGCTATTTGTTTGTCTAGAACAGTTATGAAATTATAAGATTCTTATCAAATAAAGAGAGAAACTTAGTATAGAGTTAACATGACAAATCATCTAAATGTCAAGTGTGTATATATTGCACTGTATTTCATAAGCATGATGATATGATCTCGTTTACTAAATATTTTATCGATGTTATTTAATAAACGAGAGAATTAGGTGACATGCTACAATTTTAGTATCTTTAAATTTTGATAATTAATTTGTGATTCATATTTCTGTTATATTGATCAAGTTTATTTATGTGATAAAATTCTGAAATTCAAAACCTGTTGCAGAAATTTAAGGGTGAAGTCTTTTGTGGATTCCTAAAAATTTCACTTTATATATATTTCTAATTTTGTAATTATATAATACGATAAATGTCATCAAAGATAACTAGCGTATCCTATAAATAGGTAGGCACCTATAAAATTTCCCTTAATAAAGTTATCCGACATATATATATATATATATATATATATATATATATAATATTGGTCACTTTTTTTTTATATGCCCACTACTTTCTTTTATGTTCTTTTGTATAGAATATATATGTATATGTTTATCAAATTTCTAGGGACCTAACATACATGTGTGCGTGACTTAGAAATGATCATTTCCAACAATGTCTTTTAGCTAGTTTCATTTCCAACATTAAGGACGATATATATATATATATATATATATATATATATATATAGGCTATTAAAACATATAGTTCCTGCTCTCTAGTAACGTTTTATCTGATCGAAACTCATTTTTTCCTGCCCGCTTTCATGACAACAAAGTTAACCTTATTATTATTTGGATTTTTTTTTGTCAGCATATATGTTTCTTTTTTTTTTTTTAACTAACTTTTAAGACATCTCAATTAGGTTAACGAACTATTAATCCCTCATCTTGCACTAAGCCTCTAACTCTAATTTACTGAAAGAAAAAAAAAATCCAGAAGTTATATACAAGGGGAAATGAAACAGAAAAAGAAAATCTCACGCAGACACAAAGATCCTAGAATGCACATACAAGTATGGAAAGACTAACTAAAAACAGAAAAAAATGATAAAGCAAAAACCGGGAGTTGATATCCCATAGGCAAAAGAGATAAAACTTCAACCTAGATAGCAACTCACCTCGTTTAAAAAAAAAAGAGAGGAAAAAAAAAAAAAACCCTTATGGCCAAAACCCCGTGGGAAAAAGACTAGAAGAGAAAAATTGTACGTAATTATCCATCTTATATCGGTTTTCAGGAAAATAATAAATTTGCAGGCCAACTAAATTGTTATGGGTATGAGCAGTACGTAAACTCGGATTTTGAAGCCACGATTTTATCTCATCAAGATGAACTCAATGAGAGAAGAAAGACCATCGACCACGGTATTTCCCTCTATGAAAATGTGAGAAACCCGGAAGTTATTAACGCAAATTAAGATAATTAAAAGCATTAAACCATGTCCTAGGTTTGTTTTTCAAAGGAACTTCTTGACTGCGATTTTCAAATGAATCAAATCATAAACTGAATCACTTTCAAACCAAAGATTGTTCCATTGAAATGATTTCACAAAATTAAAAATAGTAACAATCTTCATCAATTTTGCTTCAAGAGCAAAAGTTACCCCTAGGGGACAAGTGAAGCAACATTTGCATAACAATCGTAATGAACTCCCACAATTTTGCTTCAAAAGCAAAAATAGCCCCTAAGGGACGAGCAAATCAACATTTGCAGAACCCTCGATCAGTGCGAAAAATTTCACCACAACCGCCGGGAGTTCCACTAGTAACACCATCTGTATTAATTTTAATCTATCCTGACATATAGGAGGAATCCCTTGGACTAAATGTTTTTCAGGGCGTTATTGAGCCTCCCTGAAATTTTTAAAAAATGGTCGACGTCGGTGATTGTACTCGAAAAGAATTGTGTAAAAATATCCGGCAGTAACTGTTGATTTTGATGTCGGAAATCCCTGAGTTTGGCATGAAGTTCGTATTAGGTGGAAGGCGTGAATCTTTGAAACAAGCAGATAATTAACCCGTCCAATTGGCTCTCTAGAAATCAATTTGAGAGTCCTTCCCAACAATCCAAATAATTTCCTCCAAAAGTTCTAAATAGGAATTCTTCAAAGAGGTCAAATGGAAGACGTGAAAAAGCGAATTTTAGTGGTACGTTTGGCCAGACGGATGGAGGAAGCGAAGGATGGATAGCGTAGGAGGGATGGGGATTAGTGTCATGGAAGGAATGAATTGTTAGTTTTGCCAAAGCTGATTGGTATATGATAGAAAGGATTGATTAAGGTTCTCCTCTTCTTGTTTGGTATGGGGAAAAAAATAGAAAGGATTTTCTTTTTAAGTGTGAAATTTACGTCATTATCCTTGTTAATTAAGTACAAGACGAAATTAAAAGTAAAAAAAAAGGGCAATTATTAACCTCGTTTGATATTCTAAACGTAGTTTACAGTAAAACTATTGTAGAAATGGTTTTGAAATAGAGTTTGTTTTGCAAAAGGTCAGAAAGCATAAACAAAAACAAAAAAATCATTTTTATTTTTTGTTAAGGAATTTGAAAATGAAATAAATTTATTTTTTTATTTTCATTTTCATTTTCTAAAGCTTACATACTCAATAAATATATTCAGAAACACACCCAAATATAAGTTTACTTTTTCTTGTACTCAAAGTAATTTATCTAGAAATACAATCAAATACAATTTCAAAAAATCTCTCAAAGTCATTAGTTTTAAAACATTAACATTTCTATTTTCTTGAAATAAAATCATTCTCAAAACCCTCTCAAACGGGCCCATTGTAATTGCATGCTGGAGCTAGAGCCCTTCCTTCCCCATCCTTCCATATATTGGAAGATTGTGAGATGGAGACCCCACGGATCGTCAATCCATCAGTATTTCCTTTTCTTGATTCAATCCATCCTATCAAATAATGGAATGACCTCCATATAATTCCTCTAAACAAATACACCCTAGGAATTCTGAAATCCGAATGATATCTGGGGTGAAAAAAAATCAGTGACTTGAGAGTACATGTAACTATATATTGCATATCAGTGCTTAGAGGTTTGGTCAATATATATATATATATATATTTATATATTTGCTCTTGCATAATTTGGCCAAGAAAAGTTCCTGGTTTTCTAGGTTCATGATTATTATATACTAGTACTAGAATTGTCATAACTTAAAAAGTTTCAAAGTATTATAGTATTGTCGTTACCTAAAAAATTAAAATGTACCAGTTTAAAACAAGGATAAAAAGAAAAAAGAAAAAAAAGAAGATAAATATAGCGGTCTAAAATTAAAGTTCAGGCATCTTGTCATAGCAGGTTTTGGTTTTGGTTTGTTTTCTTTTGTTTTGTTTTTTTAAGTGTCGTGTTCATGGGTTCGTATAATCACTTGGAAGGACACTTTCTACATCCAGTACTATTTGTATGAATAGTCTAACATACTGATTAATTTCAAATTTATTTTGTGATGTAGCGGAAGCGTTAAATTTATCTAATTATCTGGAATAAACAAAGTTCCTTTGAGGCTACGCTTGGAATCAGCTCCCAAAAAAAATGAAAAGAAGAAGTTGAAAGGAAGCTACAAATATAATTCATTTAAAACTTTCGAACGCCCAAAATCCAGTAGGAAAATGACTCCAAAGGAGAAAAGAGTACATATTTACACTAAAATTAGCGAGTTAAAAAATTAGTCGAAAGGGAACTAAAAGTTGAGAAGTGTTCTAACCACCAATGGTTTTCATCAAGATAATTGCATCAGAAGCAAGTTTATCCGCCATATCACTGCTACAAAATGCATATTCTACGACGGAACTTCCACGACCATTTTTAAAAAATGGTCGTGAAAAGTACGGCAAAAACACGGCACGGAACATGGTTTCCGAAGACCGTCATGGTTGCCAAGAGCTTCCACGACGATTTTTTAAAAAAACCATCATGGAAGCAGAAGCTTTTACGACCGTTTGGAAACCATCATCGAAGCTAGATGATTCCAGGACCATTTTCGAAAAACGGTTATGATATGTGGTGCATTTAAAATTTTTTTTTAAGTGTAGCATGAATCCGCCACTTATAAAAAAAAAAAAAAAAAAACCCCTCATTCCCTCCACATTTTCACTCTCGCGCCTCTTCCACTCTCGCCTCTCCAAGCTCTCCTTCAAAACTCATCTCCTCTACCGTGACCCCTCTTTCTATTTTCTCTCCTACCTCTCCTTTATTCTCTCTCTGGCCTCTCCCTTTCTCGCTCACCTCTCATCTTCACCAGCCGCGACTCCACCACTAATTCTTTCTCATGCCTCTTCCTCTCTCTCTCACCTCAACTCGCCGCTGCAACTCCTCCCTCCAATCTCTTCCTCGAAACCCATCCTCCACTGATTACCCCGCCACGAAGCTGACTACACCCACGGCCATGTACTTGGTAAGTCTCTCTCTCTCTCTCTCTCTCTCTCTCTCTCTCTCTCTCTCTCTCTTGCACCACACAAATTATGGAAGTTCATTTAGTTGATTATAAACGTAATTTTGGGTGATTGTTTTCTTGAAAAAAATTTAGTATGTATTTGTGATATTTTACATATTATATGTTCAACAAAATGCCCGTTTGATTAGATTGTGTGATTTTTTATATGTTTGGGTTTACTTTTAGTTTTAGATTGATTTAAATTGTTTGGATGAGGATTATGTTTTGTAATATAGTGTATGTTTTTGTAATAATTGTTGTACATTGTGACATAAAATCAATTGAAGATTAGTTATTATTTTAATCTATGTTGTGTAATAGAGAACACACGGTATTTACTACCTGTAAGAAATCGCATGAATTAGGTAAAAAAAAAATTTTGTGAATGACCTACCACGATGTTTTTTGTGAAAACCGTCGTGGTAGGATAACTATCCATGACCGTTTTTTTGAAAAATCCGTTGTGAAAAGTTACTATCTACCCATCATTTGGTGCCAGTTTGTTTATTTCACGATGGTTAAAAAATCGTCGTGGAACCATGATAGTTAGAAAACCATCATGAAAAAGATACCATGATGGTTAAAAATGGTCGTTGTATCCTCTTTTTGTACTAGTGTATGATTATCCTCTAAAAATGTGACGTCCAGAAAATTGTTTCCAAGTAAACAAGGGGTTAAACTGGCTAGCAAAAGCAAAAAAGCCAAAGAACTGAACTTCTTATTATTTGTAACAAGTCATAGCTATAATCACATTCGAACCATAAAAAATTTCAATTTTGTGGGTCCTAGATCAGATTATTTGAATGATCAAGATTCGCACTGTATATCAGATCAAACCATATCACTACCTTCATACTATTTACAAAGAATAATTTAAAAGAAGGAAAAGTTGCTCAATATTGGCACGATCGAGTGAAAGATGATGACAGAAGTTTAAACTTTCAGATTCTTATTCAATACACACACACACATATGTATGTTTGTATGTTAGTGGAACGAGGGATTGTATATACAACCTTATGGGTAAGTGATTACCAATGAGGCCTATACAAGGCTTTTGTGATCATCAAGAAGACATTATACTAAGGGAGAAATTAATAAGTAAATAGCAGATTTTAAAAAATAATTGAATTAAATTGAAGGTTTTTAAAGTATTTGTAGTAAATAATAGATTAATCAGATAAATGATTTATTTATGTTAAAATTATCAGGTAAATGATTTATTTACGAGACATTAATGAATCATTTACCTAGTAAATATGTTGTTTACTATAAATATTTAAAAAAATATGTTATTTACTTTAATTATTTTGGTAAATATATTTTGGAACTTGTTTAGTGGGAGAGAAGAGAAAGAATGAATTGGTGAGGAATTTCATCTCTTTTAAAATACTCCAACTTTAATATTTCTAAATATAAAGAGATTAGACAAGGGAATTTACACCAAACATGATAAGAAAAACGTAATCTCTTTCTTTTTATTTTCCTCATCTGGGTTAGATTTCTTTCCTTTCATCTTATTTTCATTCACTCGGTCCCTCCGATGTAACGTAGAATGTCTAGCGTTAAATGAGTAATATGATATATTGTTTTCATCTTCTTCTTTTTTTTTTTTTTTTTTTTTTCTTTTTTCAGAAGCTGCAAACTATTCCTTTCTTCTTAATTAGTTTTCTAGTATTTTTCGTTTGTCAAGTCTTTTACATGTTTTCACACATGAATATATATAATCTTGACATGTATGATCAAATAATTAATATGTACAATATAATCTTGTGTGTTAGCTTGGCAATTCTCATAAAAGCTTATACTGTTTATAGGTAAATCAAAATAGTCATTTTTTTTAATAAGAGAGAGAAAAAGAAATATAGTAAAAAAAAAAAAAAAAAAAGGAGCCTTCTTTGACCCAATTAAACATTTATTTAGGAAATTTTGCCCATAAACTGACCCCGTAAAAATAAAATTCATATCATAGCTCAAACTATGATATGAGTTTCCTCTCAGCTCCAAGTCCAACGATTGCCGAGAACACGATCCTTTGAGGTCTGGATCCACCCGGTGATCTCGTCGATTCTACGATGCTAGCCCCACCGATCGCGGCCATTCGTATGCAAGACTGCAATGCAAGCCCCTCTTGTTGCGGTGCTTCACCCTTGCTCGGTGATCCCAGTGATTCGGGAGGCATTTTAAAAATATATATATATATATATATATATATAATTAAATTGTTATCAATATTTTGTCAATGTTGAATATGCAAAATTATTGAGTAAAAAAATCAGTTGAATTAGAGGATGCAAAAAACGACACACGACATAAGCAAAGAATGCCTGAACTGACAAATTTGGAAATGTAATCTGCTAGATTACGAAGTAGAGTTCGCCAGAATACTTAAAACTAAATAAGAACAGGAACCAAATTAAATAGTGGAAGGAAATAGACCATGGAAGAACACCTTTATGAGTAACCAGATTACCAAAACAGAAAATTATTAATTTTTTAATAAGAGGAAACCAAAACTGTAGAGTTGAAACTTCAAATGGGTTATTTACCTAACTGATAAAAAAATGGATTTAATACGATATTGTTTGTTTATTTATGTAGAGATGGAGTTTATTAATGTCTTCGTTAACTATGAATAAAGATAGATGGTGGAATAACATGAACGAACATGTTAACTACAATATAAGTGGGGCATGGTGCATGTAGATGTTACACACAGTAACTTGTTTTGTTTGGCATCTCATTTTTCGTTCACTTTCCAAAATTTTTAATTCTTTTTTCTCTAACAAAAATTTGAATTTGTTATTTGACTTCTGGATTTGTTTTTGTTAAAGGGGGAAATTAAAAAAAATAAAAAAATGACAACAAAGCTAAAAAATAAAAACCTAGACAGCAGGGAATTGATTCCAAAGAATTAAGCCTAAACACTACTATAAAATGTGGATTCCACGACGGAGCTTTCACGACCGGTTTTTGAAAAACCATCGTGAAAAATGCGACAAAAACACAGAGCGGAACAGGGTTTTCGAAAACTGTCGTGGATGCCGAGCTTCCACGACGGTTACAGAAAACTGTCGTGGAAGCTAGAGATACCATGACGGTTAAAAAAACCGTCGTGGTATCTCAACTAAAATTTTGAAAAAAAAAAATTTTTAATTAATTTTTTTTTTTGAATTTTTCACCCTACCATGGCGGTTTTTGGGAAAAACTGTCGTGGTGGTGATCTACCACAATAGTTTTTTGGAAAAACCGTCATAGTAGGTGAAAAATAATATTTTTTGTCCTACCACGACGGTGTTTTTGGGAAAAGCCGTTGTGGTAAGTCAAAAAAAAAATTTTTGAATTTTTCACCCTATCACGACGGTTTTTTTTTTTTTTTCAAAAACTGTCGTGGTTGGTATGAAAGCGGGAATTTTGAAAATTTTTTGAAATTGTTCAACTTTTTGGAGCATATATTAAAACCCAAAAAAATACACTATTTCCCACCCCATTACATTCCGAGCCTTTTTCACTCTTTAATACAAACTTTAACTCCAAACTCAAAGCCACCCATATCCTCTCTCCATTAATTATCTCTCTTCGCTCCCTCTCTAAATTCTCGCTGTCATTCCCTTATCTCTCTCTAACTCCGAGCCTTTTTCCTTCTCCCTCTCGCCGCCATTCCTCCATCCCCTATATTCTCTACCACTCCGCCCGTACCCACGCTTGATAATCCGGTAAGTTGAAATGTATCTTGCTTAGGTAAGGCACGGATTTGAGAATTTTTCGTCCAAAATGTTGATTTTGTTGATTGTGGTTGTTGATTGTGAAATTTCCGTCCAAAATGTCAAAAATCCACAATATTCCTTCCAAAATGTTGATTTGGTTGATTATTGATTTGGGAATTTTCTGTAGAAAAATGTTCAAAATCCGTCCTTTCGGTGATTGTTGATTGTCGTTGTGATTTAGATTGCTTTAAAATTGATTGGGTAAGGCACGGATTTGGGAATTTTTCAGAAAAAATGTTGATTTTGTGAGTTAAATTTTCCGGATTTGTCACCCATGGGAAATTAAATGAATTCGCAAAATTTTTTTTTTTCGGCGAACCCTACCATGACGGTTTTTCAGAAAAACCGTCGTGGTAGGTGCACCTATCACGACGGTTTTTTACGTAGAACCGTCATGGTATGTTCTTAAATGTCCACGTTTAGGCCATATTTTTTACCTATTCCACGACAGGTAAAAAACCGTCGTGGAATCTTTCCACGAAAAGATTCTACCACCCTGGATTTCACAACGGTTAAAAACCATCGTGATATCCATATTCTGTACTAGTGAAACCTGCATCTTGCAATTCAATCCCAAATATGCTTAAATATTTTTGTCAAAACTCAGTGGGAAAAATATCAAAAGGAAAAAAGAATACTATGAAAATCTATATAGCGAAAAACCTGTAATGTCTTTGTTTACTGCTGAAGCAATGAAATCTGGACAGGCAAACCACCAATTCTCGTCATCCAAATGCGTTGCGTGTGAAGCAAGCTTATCTGCCACATGATTCCCTTCATGAAATGCATGAGTGGCACAATTAGAGATTCCTTCAAGATCATTCATAGCACGCATCCATCTTAAGAGGAATTTCCACAGAACATTTCTACTCTTGGTCTGAAGTAGATTAACTACAAATGTTGCATCGCGTTTGAACCATAGACACTAGTACAAAAAGAAGTACCACGATGGTTTTTTTAACCGTCGTGATATCTAGGGTCGTGGAATCTATTTGGATTTCATGATAGTTTTTTAATAATAGTGGAATAGACAAAACTAATGCTAAATATAGGGTAGAGAGGGTTATTCCACGACAGTTTTCAATAAAAACCGTCATGAAATATTAATATAACATGACGGTTTTTAGACAAAACTATCATGGAATAGCCATATACCACGACCGTTTTTAGTAAAAATGGTCGTGAAAAGTATTTTGCCAGGAAGATTCCACGATCGTTTCTAGCAGAAATGGTAGTGGAAAGTAACATTCCACGTCTGTTTTTGCTAAAAACGGTAGTGGAAAGATTACAATGAAAAAAAATTACAATTCATGTGATTTCCCATAAGTGGCAAATCCCGTGTGTTATCCATTGCATAGCCCAGATTAAAATACTAGCTAATCTTCAATTAATTTTGTGTTACAATGTACAACAATTATTACAAAAACATGCACTACATTACAAAATTTATATATTGTCTTCTAACTATATTGGATGAACCGCATTACAAAATTAATATACTCTTGCCTTACTAAACTCATCTCAACGTCGGTATAAGAATCCTTAGTTTGAAGTAAGGATAATCCATCGAGAGTTAAGGTTATTTCTCGCATAAAGGCTAAAACAAAATATTCGCATTCAACATAACCTTCTTGTAGAGGACATTGAATAGTATCAATTAATGTTTTATACTTGCGTCGCTTTCTTACTCTTTTGCCTACCATAATCTTCTAGTCACTAAGTGCCCTAACAATTTAACAAAGTTCAAAACAATTAAAACAAGAATGATGTAACGTCAAATCACAATTTGGAACATAAAAATTTACTTTCAACTTAATTAGGTTGAACATATAATATGTAAAAGCATAAATAACAAAATCAACACTTTTTTTCAGAACCAAATCCTCTCGCAAACATTTTAAATTAATATAAAACTAATCCTCACCTAAACATATAAATATCATATAATCGGGCATTTTACCGAACATGTAATATGCAAAAGCATAAATCACAAAATCAACACTTTTTTCTGGAAAACAATCTAAACCAAATTATCACCTAAATATTTTAAATCAATCTAAAACTAATCCTCACCCAAACATATAGATATCATACAATCGGTATTTTGTCGATCATGTAACATGCAAAAATATAATCAAGTTATCAAAACTTTTTTTTTTTTTTTTTGGAAAACAATCACCCAAAATCACAAACATAATTAACAATCACCAAAAATCACAAACACAATCAACCAAATAGTCTTCAAAATCATAATATGTATGGCGCATGAGAGAGCAAGAGAGAGCGAGACTTACAAATTTCACGGGCGTGGGTGCGGGTGATGCGATAGCGGGGTAGGTGGCGGAGGATGGGTTTCAAGGAAGAGATTGGAGGGAGGAGTCGCGGCGGAGATTGGAGGAGAGAGAGAGAGAGAGAGAGGGAGAGGCGCAAGAGAGAATGAATGGTGGATTCGCGGCCAGCGGAGATTGGAGGCGAGAAATAAAGGGTGAGGAATGAGAGAGAATGGAGGGAAGGCAGCAAAGAATGGAGGCGAGCTAGGTAGAGAGGGAGAGATAATGGAGGGAGTCATGGAGGAGGAGATAGGTTTCGAGGCAGAGATTGGAGGCGAGAGTGAAAGAGGCCTGAGAGAGAATGAAGGTTTTTTTTTTTAATTTATGCTCTAAAATTTGAAAAAAAAAAATTTAATTTAAAATCTGAAAATTCCTGTTTCACAAACGATCATAGAAGCTCCGTCGTGAAATCCACATTTTGTAGTAGTGAGATGAGTTCATTTGAATCTAATAGCATACTCAACAATGACACCCCATAATTCAGCTCCAAAAGCATAAATAATTCTTAAAGGCTTAGCGAAACAACCTTTACAAAATCCTATATATGTCAGAAAAATACCCCCACATCCTACAATAGTAGGAGAACCATTAGCTGATCCATCAGTATTCACCTTAATCCAACCTACAGTAGGGCTTTTCCATTGAATCTCAATAATGCGCGGAGCTCTCGAAACTCTATTTGAGAGCTTAAAAGTTTTCAAAATTAGAAGATTGGCAAGGGAGTTGTTCATAGTTCCTGAGTCGATATAATCAGCTTCTCTAATGCAGTGCCAGAGCAACACTAAAGCTCAGTGTGTAGATGGAAACTTATCTTCAAATATCACCTCGTTACGAATTTTCCATATATAATCCATATAGTGGAAATGATTCCACTAATCCAAAGACTAAAAACCTGTGCACTCATACTTGTTTTGAAAGCTGAGAGTAAAAGATCAGTGAGATTCCCCTGAACGAGTAATCCGAACATTGAAAGTAGCCTGCAATCTGTCCCATTGTAGTTAACAAAATCACATTGGAGAAAAATGTGAATAATGTCCTCTTCAGCCTTATAGCGAAAACGGCAACATGAAGGCATGATGAGGCCTTTCTTTTTGAGAAGTTGTTCAGTCGCTAACCTATCATGAAGAGCCTTCCAAACCGTGAGAGATCGCCTTGGTTGAATCGAGCTTCTCCAAATCTCATCTCCCCAAACTCTCATATGATCTTGTGGCCTTAATTTCTCATTAAAATCCTTCACCTTTGGAATACCAGAAGGAGAGAGTTTCCAACGTAATTCATCAAATCAACAAAATCCTGAGCAATAATCACGTTGTCTATGTCATTGGAAATATTAGGAAAAGCGTCCAGAAATTGCCGAGGAAAGACCCAAAGCTCATCAACAATGAAGCTTCCTACTTCTATATTCAGATCAACATTATTATTGACATGAACTTTGGATAGCCAATCCAATTATCCAATTAAAAATTAGCCTTAGAATTATTTCCCACTATCCAAATAATTTCGTCCAAAAGCTTGAGAGTAATAACCTCGAAGAGCTGGCCAAAGTGAGGAAGTGTATGGACTGTATGTTTTTCAAAAATGCTCCATTAGTAGATTCTAGAGATCGAATGCCGAGACCTCCTTCATTCTTGGGAAGGCAATACTTCTTCCAAGCAACTGCAACAATCTTCCTTCTTTAAACATAACCAGTCCATAGAAAGTTTCTCATCGCTGCATCAACTAATTTACGAATTAAGTTCAATGACCATTTGTATATCATGAAGCTATGATTTAAAGAACTAGCAATCACTGCGTTTATGAGAGTGAGTCTTCCAGCCATAGATAAAGTTTCCCCTTTCCACTAACAGAATTTCGATATAATCTTGTCAGCAATAGCCTGCAAATACCTTCTCTTTGGAGCTCCTTTGAATAGAGGCACTCCGAGATAATTTAAAGGCAAATATCCTTGTTTCATAGATAATTTTTTGTACGATAAAGGCAGCTCGGCGACAATTAATGGATTTGCCAAGAAAGATATCTGACTTCTCACAATTAACTTGTTGACTCGAAATGGTTTCATTAGCAGATGAAAGAAATTATGAATGAAGCACAAGAATAGTGTTTGTCACAGAACGCGGCTGAATTTACTAAATTGTACGTGAAACAACTATTTAAGAGCAGACTAAAAATATTGAAAACAAGTATGACAACTATGTACACACCTGGAAGACACGAAGGACGATTATGGGCAACCACATGGAAAACCCTTTGCCTTGAAGTTAATCTATTTTCTTGATGAAGGTAATTTCCCAAGTAAATTTCTTTTTTTTTTTTTTGGTAATTAATTAAAGTTCTATTTTCTAAGCTAAGATATTGTAGTGTATTATAAGTTTCCGAAGGTTTATGATGGAATATTTTCTGTACAATGGCATGAGTAAAGCAATCAGTAAAATGCAATGTTTTAGAGTAATCTGATAGGATATTGTTCTGAATTACTTTAATTTAAGACTTTAATTAATTTGGCTCTAAGCAGGGGTCGACATACTAAGAGCAAGGATCGATGAAAATATTGGTTTTCAGTAAAAATTTGTGCATTTTAAGGGCCTATTTGGAGAGAAGTTCGAAGACAGTGGTTTAGAGGTCGAGTTGCAAATATGTATTAGGGGAAAGACTTTTGAAAAAGTTCTGAGATATAAAAAATATTATAAAAATTTAAAAAATATTCAGAAAAAAAATGCAAGGATCGATGAAAATATTGGTTTTAGTAAAAATATTTCTATCTTAAGGGTCTATTTGGAGAGACACCTAGAGACGGTGTTTTGAAGATCGGGTTACAAATGTATATTAGGAGGAAGACTTTTGGAAAAATTCTGTGATATAAAAAATAGTGTAAAAATTTAAAAAATTAATAGAAAAAAATATACAAAACATATATTATTTTGTTTATCTTATCGTTCTGAGCATTTTAATGCAAAAACCATCTAATAGTTTCGATTTGAAATGAGAAAGTTATGTACTTTTAAATTTTGAATTTTTTGAAAATGAAAAAGAGAGAGTTTGATGTATAATTGAGTGTTTTGAAACATTGCCCTAAACAAACCCTAAGTTTATGAGAATTTTGAAAAAAAAAATAATATTGCTAGAAATGTGAAGAAAATCATAGAAACTCTAGGTTTTATTTATTTATTTTTTCTTCCTTAAACTCACATATACATAAATAAATATATGTATGATACTTTCCGATATATAATAAATAAGTTTTATATAATAAACAATACATACCTCAATATAAAAAAGAAGTCTGATGAAACTTGGTATATATTTGATAAGAAGAAAAGAAAACAAGAGAGAAAGGAATGAATGAAAGAGAAAGAATAAGAAAGAGAGAAAAGATTTTGTTTTGCTTTTATGTTTTTTTGGCATCATACGAAGGAAAGTAAATTAAATTTCCTTTTGCTTGTGTGATATTGTAAGTGAAAGAGGAGGGAAAGAAAAAAGATCATCCATACAATTACTATTTTACTCATAATTTTTTTTGGTCTTTAATTAGGTAATTTTATTAACATACATATTCAATAATTTTATTATTTTTACCTTCTGGTAAACTCCCCCCAACCCCGACCCCCGACCCCCACCAATAATGAAGAAATTAAAAAACATGGTTCCACTTGGTTTTTAATCCATTTTATTTTCTTTGCCTTCCAAAAATCACAAGTAAACACCATAGTTTTTCAATTTCCATCCTAAAGTCCCTTCAACTTCTTCCTTCTCTCCACTTTTTACCCCTTCCAAACATAGCATTAAACCTAATTGAAAATCCATCTTGATTCACATAATTATACTTACATCATAATATGTTATTTGGATAGTGTTGGATATAGTTATGAACATGATATGTTAGGAATTCTCCCAATTATTTGTATGAGATGGTAGTGTTACTCGAATAAAAATAATTATCAAAGAAAATTAATAAGCTATTTGCAGGAGTTTATAATATTAGAAACATAGAAGATAATCAATTATATACAACTTTAAAATATTGATTATATAAAAAATAAATAAAATTATATCAAGTTACTAAATCTTTTAAATGTTTTAACATTTCTCTGTAAGCTTTCGGTATTTCACAAAATACATCCCCACAAGCATTTGTTATTTGAGAAATTGTTGTCCGTTTTGGCCACCTCTTTAGCCATACATTGCTTGATGTGCTTGTCAATTCGATCAATCAATCTGTGATTTTGTTTCATTATCAATAATTTAATAATAATTAATATCAATTTATCTGACTATGAAGTCCAGTCACTAATAGAGTGGATTAACTTTTATATTTTTATTAAAAAATCCTTTTCTGTTTTAATTTTAAGATAACTTGAAACATTAAAAAATATATATATTATAAAATGATCATTTTTTCTGATTGTAACATAATCTAATAATAAATTCATATTTGACTTGATTACAAAGTGTGGAGTATGAATCCCCCTATTTCATGTTAAAAAAAAACAAAAAACAAAAGTTTAAAAGAAAAAAAATAAAATGACCATTTTCTTCCTTTAAAAATAAAAGAAAAAGGAAAAAGAAAAAGAAAAGAAAACAATTTCTCTCGTCTCCTCAATTTACACAAGTCCACCCTTCCAATAGAACATTTTTCCATGTTTCCAAACAGAAAAATACGAAGGGATAAGGAAACAGAGAAACGAAAAAACAGAGGAGATACAAATCCTCGACAGTTGTACCTTTCCTCTTCCCCCTCCAAAAATAAAAAAATAAAAAAAAATCGAAAAATGAGCTTTTCTTTCTTTCTTCCCAGCCAGGCCAGCTCTCGCGCTTTCTCTCTCTTTAGCTCTTGCTATTCTCTTTCTCCGCAATTCTTTGTTTAATTTTATAGTTTCTTCTGACTCTGAAATTTTGGTTTTTTGCAGTGCCTGCAGTTCTCTGGGATGGAAGTCCTCCAGCTTGTTTGCCCAGCCCGGTCTCGTTTCTTCAGCTCATATCAGAGGAATTTTGGTTTCTTCCAAGAACAAATTTTCCCACCAGAGATTTTCTGTCTCTTGCTCTTCATCATCTTCAGGTCGTCTTCTCTAAATTATTTATTTATTTATTTATTTTTCTATTTTTTCCCGGGTTTGGGCTTCTTGTTTTGTTTATACGAAATGGGTTGTTCTCCATTCTGGGTTTTTTACTTTAGTATTTGTGGAAAAGAATTTTTGTAGTTTGAGTTGTTTAAAAGGTGTAATTGGGTGATAATATTTGTGGGTTTTTGATACGGTGTGAATCTGGGTAGTGCCAGAGTCCAATATAGTTATTTATTTATTTGTTTGTTTCTAAATTTGAGTTTGTAAGAGAAAATTGTTTGGTAGCTAACAAAATTTTGTTAAGGAAGAAGTAAAACGATAGAACAGTGAACTAGAATTGGATGGAGTTTGGTATGATGTTTTTTGGCCTATATCAGTAATGGGGTTGTACAATTTAATATAAGATTTTTGGGATCAAATAGTGCTTAGAATGTAATTTAGTATTACGGCTTAGTTCTTACAAGAGCGAATGTAATTCATGTTAGGAAAACTCACAGTTGAGTATCAAATTTCATAAACGAAGCTACTACTACTTATATGTTCCAGAAAATGGACATCGCCATTGTGCCGGCCATTTTCATCTTGAAGCAACTGTGATGTAGGGTGATTAAGTTCAATGTTGCGTGCATAAGCTTCATAGAGGCTGCTTTTCATGTCAACTGTGGGACTGATGAAAATTTGAGGAACTATAGTCGGTTGTATTTTTGTGGTAGCCTACATATTACATTTCTTAGATGTTCTTTCTTACGGATAACAATTGAACAGCCTGTTCATGCTTTAGTAATTTACATAAAGGTAGCAAATAGTTGAATATGTATGGCTTCATGGACGTTTCTCTTGAAAGATGGCAGCGGTTATAAATTTGTTGATATCAAAGGAAACTTATATATATCATCCCCGACTTTTAGATTCCATGTTTAATTGTCTCATTTTGTTTTCATGTCATTTAGATCCACTCTTGGTTAAAGCTGCAAGAGGGGAACCCGTAAGTCGACCTCCAGCATGGATGATGCGACAGGCGGGAAGGTATATGGCTGTTTACAGAAAGCTTGCAGAGAAATATCCATCCTTCAGAGAGAGATCAGAGACAACTGATCTCATTGTGGAAATTTCTTTGCAGCCTTGGGAGGCTTTCCGTCCCGATGGGGTGATTATTTTCTCTGACATACTTACCCCGCTACCTGCATTTGGCGTCCCATTTGACATAGATGATGTCAAAGGTCCTATTATTCAGTCGCCAATTACTTGTGAAGAGGGCTTGAAGACTTTGCACCCGATTGACTTGGAAAAACTTCATTTCGTGAGGGAGTCCCTGAAAATATTACGTAGTGAGGTAATGTTTATATTCTTTAAATGCTTTAAAAGGAACGGAGTTATTAAGTTTTAACTGAGTATAAGCTTATTAAGTAATTGGTCATTTTATTTAGGTCGGCGACCATGCTGCTGTTTTGGGTTTTGTTGGAGCACCTTGGACGATAGCTACATATATAGTTGAAGGGGGTACGACTCGCACATATACAACCATAAAGAGAATGTGTCATACAGCACCACATGTATTGAGGGCTCTTCTGTCTCATTTGGCCCAGGCAATAACCGAGTACATTGTTTTCCAAGTGGAGTCTGGTGCTCATTGCATACAAATATTTGATTCATGGGGTGGACAACTAACTCCTGAGATGTGGGAGCTCTGGTCAAAACCTTATATAGAAGAGGTGAGGTCAAACACGCATATTACAAATTCTTTTATTATTTTAAGATTCTCTTGTAGTTTTTGTTTGGAACATCGTGCTCATCCTAAACCACTATTTTCTCAGTTCTAAAAGCTTTTGCCTACTTTTTAACCACAGAATTTAAAGATATTGCAATATTTATGGCTCGTTTGGTTCATATGTTTTAATAGAAAATTCAAATATTTGTGAGGAAACAGTATAGGAAAGAGTTTTAATTGTGGGTCGGAACCTATGATCCAAACGGGGGCTTTAGTTTGGTGCTATCTATGAATGTCACTCTGCTTTTTTTTTTTTTTCCCCTGGACTCGCCAGGTGGAATTGCATGATTGGCTCATGCTGTTATTTCTTTCGTCGTGTTCATTTTCATATTCTGTATACGTATTCTTGTAGATTGTGAGAGTGGTAAGAAAGAAGTGCCCCAAAACACCTCTTGTTCTATACATCAATGGAAATGGCGGCCTTCTTGAACGTATGAAAGGAACTGGAGTTGATGTCATTGGGCTGGACTGGACAGTCGACATGGCAGATGGAAGGAAACGATTGGGTAGTGGGATCGGTGTTCAGGGAAATGTGGACCCCGCTTACTTATTCTCTACTCTTCCTGCCCTAACCGAAGAAATCCAGAGGTTTGTACTACCAAATTTCCCACCAAACTTTCAACAGAACTTCTTATCTCTTGCTAGTTAAATCTGGTTTTCAAATTTAATTATCCCCAAACTAAGAGAATTTCCTTGTCAGGGTTGTAAGATGTGCAGGACCAAGGGGACACATCCTGAATCTAGGACATGGTGTTCTCGTCAGGACTCCTGAAGAAGCCGTTGCACATTTCTTTGATGTTTCAAAAACGTTGAAGTACGATGTGCCTCAAAACCATTCGGTAGAGGAACCAAAACTTGTAGCTTAAGGTAGAATATTGATTTACGCACACCTAAGCATTTTTGTTCATAAATTCGGCTTTTGGTTAAGAGGTTAGCACCTTGTTCCGGCGATAGGCATATGCTCGCTTAGCTTGTGTGCAGGTAAGAAGTTGACTGAAGCCCTGAGGTTCTTTTTAACATGCTTAAAGGGTGAGCATGCTAATTCAATTCATTTCTATCTGTAAGTAATGATATTTTGTCTAACGAATGAAGTTTACTCCATTTTCAGTCTGGTTTTTTGTGCACCACTCTCTTAGGGGATGTTTGGTGGAAGGAGAGAAAATATAAAGACGTGAGTGGTAGATCACCTAGGTGAGGAAAACGAAGGACGGAGAGGTTCTTTCTTATTACAATATTTGGTATGAAATTGCTCCAATAATCCCTCCAAATTTAGGAGAGATCGATATTGAGATGCTTTGAGGAATTTGGAGTCCCGACTCCACTAATCCCTTCCTTCATCTTTTCTCTCCTACCGAATGACCGTGAGTGTCAAAATTCCACTAATCTTTCCATCCATTACCTTCCTTTCACTTTTCTCTCCCTCCAAACACACTCTTTATTGTATAATTTTCCTTCTAGTGTAATCATAACTTTGAGCATTGGTTAATGCATTGGAAATGGTCTCAGAGGCCCCTTAAAAATAACATTCTTTATTTCTAACACTGGAATGACCAGTTAAAAAATTAAGTCGTTCTCGGTCGTTCTGAATTCATTTTGCTAATAAAAATTTTTAGAAGATTACAAAAATTTTTAGAAGATTATTTAACAAACGAAAGAAAATGATTTGAGTTATTTTACAAATTGACTCCTTATTTAATAGAAACATTTTCTTGCACAAGCTTTTAATTAGTAGTCTATTCTTGCCAGCCACTCTTTCAAATGGATCTTCACCATAATTAATTCAGTTCAATGAAGTTCGTCCACAAAACGAGGAATTCTCAATTGTAATGATACAATTTTCCTATCCAAGCTCTATGATAGGAATTTTCGGTCTCGATGTTGACAAATACAAAATGGAACGACATTCTTACAAACTTTAAACGTGTTGGAGCCGGGTGCCATGAATTATTAAGAAATCACTGCCCGTAAGGGCATGTTTACTTTGCATTAAAGGGAAAGGGAATGTGAATATTCATTCTCTTTCTCATTTAATCATGTATTTACTTACAAAATAAGAAATAATATTTTAGTGGTCTTCACACAATATAGTTAATGAATAAGGGGAATCTCATTTCTTACATCCCCTTGTTATTGATTCCTTGTCGAAGGAAATACATATCAAATTTACACATATGCCCTTAATGAGTTTCAATGTCTTATTGTTTTATTTTTAATTGTATAAAAGGAAATTTTAATAATTACATTAATAATATTAACATTAATAAGGTTAGTAAACACTACAAAACGAATGGAGTTGTTTCTTTTTACACAATTCAATAGGCAAGTAAATATTAAAAAGATAATCAATGATCCTTTTTCTTATTCTATTACTTTACTTTCTAATCACATTACTTTTCACATTACATTTTTTTACGGTTTAGTAAACGCGTCCTTAATAGATTGTTTGAAACTTAACTCAAAATCGTTTTATTGTTCTTAAAGGGACATTTTTTAGAAGGAGAACCAATGACAGCAATTTTCAATCACACTAGTAGTGAATAACAACACATTTTAGCAATTTCACACTCCACATAAAAAAATCCTTAAAAAAAGAAGGAAAAAGAAAAAAAAGAAAAATATTGGGGACACCATTGGTATTATAGCCATCATAATATAAGGTGGATCATATATGTCGACCTCATATTAAATCGTTTACTAGTATATGGTTTCGGCATCACTGATACCCTTTTAGCATATTGGACAAAAAGAAATATAAATAACAGCGAAAATTTTGAATGATAAGGAGTCTAGCTGACCGTTTCACTTTTCTTTTTCCTGGATACTAAAGATCTCTTATTCCTTACAAGCTATATAGATATAGATATATATATATATATATATATTATTTCTTGGAAACATTACAACCACGCACATTTCTCTTATTCCTTGCGGAAGGATACTAAGATCTCTTATTTCTTACAAACATTTTTATTTTTATTTTTTGTTTGGTTTCTTAGAAACATACAACTAAGCACTTTCTCTTTTTTTTTTTTTTTTTTTTTTTTGACTAATTGGGTGTCTTGATATAACCCACATGGGTAGAGTTTTCAACCTTTGACAAAGTCTTCAAATCATTTACAACCCAACAGCTTGATGTCTCCCTATTGTAAAAGTATCCCAAACACTTGCAATCCAAAGTACATTTCCTTTCACAAGCACTTTCCTTAATTGCCTCTCCACCTGTGTACTTGCACAAGAAATGTTCGACACCTTGAATCTTGTAGTAGTGGAAGTCACTAACCTTGCAAGATTTCAACTTTTCAGGCTCACAACTCTTGCTCCATCCAAGAAGCCCTTTCTTCGACGGGCACGCCACGCATTGGCTGTTCTCGCATAGCCCGAAACTCCCGCACCAGCTAGGCAACTGGCACTCAGACTCGAACCTCGGAACTTGTCGATCGAAAAAGGAAAATGTCAACTCGAAAGCCCGCCTTTCCAATTTCTCAATGTAAGTGAAGAGCCTTATGTTCCCATCCATGCCGAGCCTTAGGAATGTTAAGCTGGCATTGTAATGAGTTCTAGCCGTGACATATGCGCTTAAAGTTAGAAAAAAGGCACCACTCTGGGTGTCACTGGTGTCAAATTCAAGTGTCACTTTGTTGGGTGCACCCGAAAAATTGGCTGAAGAGTAGTAGATAAGTGGCTTTGGAGAGTTCTTACTCTTGTAGTAGAGTACCATTGACCCACTAGGCTCAAGCACCAAGCTGTAGAGCCCATTCTTGTTCTCTCTCTCCGAGAGGCGGCTCACGAGCTTGTTCACACCGCCGAATCGGTACAAGGACTGTCCTACCAAGAGAGTGTCGGTAGGGTAGTTAAAGCTCTGCCAAACAAACTTGCCCTTTGAGTCATGAAGGACCATGTTGCCATTTGGAAGCAACTTGAAGCCGACCACACCTTTGTTGGCCGTATTGGATTGCCAAGCCACTCTGCCGTCGGCGTCGGCGAGGACTAGGTTTCCGTTGGCTCCGAGGGTGAATGTGGCGTTTTCGCCGACGGGGTTCCCCCGGTTGGCCTCCCAAACCCACAGGAGAGTTGTCCGGCGGGTGCCGGTTAGGCCCATCCGGAGGGCGAGGGTGTAGGCATTAGGGGTGGTGTTGTAGAAGCAAATGGTGAAGGGACTAACAACGATGTCCGGGAAGAAACGGTAGGTTGCACCGTACTCCACATCAAGAAACTCGCCATAATAGCCGTCATTGATGAACTGAAAAATGGGTTTGGGAGGGACTTTTGTTTGAGCATTAATTGTGGAAAGAAAGAGGGAAAGAAGGAATAGTAGTAAAGTGGGGTGCGGGGAGAGCAACGACATTGTGATATGGGAAGAGGAAAATATGTTGTTGTGGTTTGCTTCAAGGATTTTGTTTGGCAAGCTGTTTATAAAGATGTGAAATGCCACTATATTGGTTGATTTTTTAATTTTTTTCCCCCCCTTTTTTGAGGGAAAAACCGAGGCTTTATTGGTTGAGTTGGATTTGTCTTTTTGGAGAATTATCCGATATCGGATAAGGAAAACACAAACCCATGGGCAAGTTGTTAGATATTAATTTTTGTATATATATATTTTTTTTTTAATTTTTAAGAATAAATCTCACATATGTCTCCTGAATTTTAGATCATCCCCACTTTATTTATATTTATTGGATGAGTTGGATTGGCTTTTTCGGAGAATTACCGGATAAAACACAAACCCATGTACAATCTTTTGTCGTTAGATTATTTATTTTTATTTTTTATCTATTTTTCTTAAGAATCAATCTTGCCTATGTCTTCTTATTTTAGATCTATTTTTTAAACTTTAAAAATTGATCCACCGAATTTTAGTCTTAGGATATGTTTGATTCTAAGATTCAAACTTAAAAGTTTTCATTTCTGTTTTTGTCTTTTCCAAAAAATCAACCAAAATAATAATTAATTTTTGAAAAATCAACCAATTTCGATTTAAAATTTTCATTCTAAACCCGTACATCAAATGCAAGCTTAGTTTTTTTTTTTTTATTCAGAATTTTCATTAAAAAGTAATAGAAAGTAAATCTTCTGTTAGAAATTTATTTTAAAAGAGAGAGAGAGAGAAAAAATCATATAATAAAAACTCTTTTCTGATAAAAATTATAGCAAACATAATTAAGTGGGATTAATTCTGAATTTAATTGATTAAATGAGAGTTATAAAATTTTAAAGAGAGAAATTAGTGAAATGATCTTAAAATTAATTGGCAACGATCGAGAATAATCATACTTTTAACTCGATCTGGTTATGAAGTAATTTGATAGTGTGAAATGTGTTTCGAAACATAATTTTCTGATAGTATCTGTATTAATTCTGAATTTAATAGATTAAATGAAGTTATAAAATTTAAAGAGAAATTAGTGAAATGATTTAAAATTAATTTGCAACGATCGAGAATAATCATTCTTTTTACTCGATCTGGTTATGAAGTAATTTGATAGTGTGAAACTGTGTTTCGAAGACATAATTTTCTGTTGTATCTGTCAATTCTGTAGTCAATGAAAAATTAATGTTTTTTACCTTCCTGCCAAACTTGTTCATATTTACAGGAATTGGAAAATAATTTGTTCTTATCGTAGCCTTCACGTGTTGTGCTACTCGGACTATTTATAGAAGTTCTGCAAGTGGCATTACTGATTGGAACTGGTGGTTGGCACCAACTTTATTAATTTTTCTTTTTTAATTCCAACTTTATTGAATTTTGCTCACACTCAGCAGACGTTTGGACCCATAATTTAAATCATACAATTACAATATAATTTAAATCTTTTCCTTCAACTTCATTATTTACATAATTTAATAACTTAAATTTTAAAAATTCATAACTTTATATGTATAAGTTCAAATTAATTTTTTTTTAATTACATAGAATTTCGAGACGAATAAAAAAGCACTATATTCTTTTTTTCAGAATATATTTTAAGTTTTATAATTTTTAACTCTATTAGCACTAAATGCATGCTTAATAATGACCATTTTATTTAGACATTTAGGTTTTTTTTTTTTTTTACAACTACGTTTGGATCCATTTAGTTGTTCCACTTGACTTAAAATTTTAAAAATATTTTAAAAATATAAAATTAATTTAAAATATATTTAAAAAAATAACAACATGGATTTTATTACATTCACTCCGTAAAAAATTGATGCACTTTGTCTTCCAAATAATCAAAACCAGTCATAGATTATCCTTAAAAGATGCTCAAAACTCATTTTAGTTTGGAATAAAATAAATCCTCTTTTATCTTCCAAATTATTAACCTTCCCCAACGCATCTTTGATTATCTTTGCTCTGTCGATTTCGATGATATCAGTCTCTCCTCCTTCAATCTTCGCAAAACACACCTCTCTAGACTCCAGATACAGATAGGTGTTAGATTAGATTTTTTTTTTTTTTTTTTTTTTGGTATGTTAGATTAAATTTATTTTAGTCTTATCACGGTGCAGATTTTTTTTTTTTTTTTTAACTTTAGCTCTAAAGTAAGTTACCCATATTCAACGTATAAGTGGCCCTATTTGTCAGAAATGGTGGGCGCCAACTTTCACGAAGAGTTCGCGCTTACCTTTATGAATGTTATGATGGTTGTCAGAAATGTTGGTGCCCACGTAAAAGTGGCCCGTTCTTTCTTTTTTCTCTTTTTTTTTATCGAGATCATTCTAAAATTTTATTTTTTAATTGTTATGATTTTTTTATTCAAAATTATTAAATATCTAACAAAATCTTACATGTGTAATACATATGATCAAATCTAAAATGATATTTTAGTAATTTAATAATAGAAGTGTCTGTGGTAGAGACCCTTGAGGGTCTTTACCGATACATATTTTTTTAGACCGTCCAGATTTAATCGAACGGTTGAAATGTTATTGGAGTACCATATTTATGATAAACCTTACCTCACATAATCCTTCCCACCCGAAATCTTCTCCGTTGCCTGCGACCTTTCCACCTCCAGGTCACCCCAACGCCAGTGACCCACTTCCGACCCCCACCACCGGCCGGCCGACAATCCCCTCTCTCTCTCTTCCCCTTTCTCTCTCTTCTCTTCTCTCTCTTCCTTCCCCTTTCTCTCTCTTCTCTTCTCTCTCCCGCGGCCCTCCCCCGGGGGTGGGGGAGGCCCGGAAAGGGGGGTGCCGGAGGGGCTGGGGGTGGGGGAGGCTGGGGGAGGGGGAGGGGTGCCGAACGTGGGGGGGGGGTGCCGGAGGTGGAGGGGGGCTCACCGGGCTGGGGGCCGGCGGGGCAGGGCCACTGAAGAGGGAAGAGAAGAGAGAGAAAGGGGAAGGAAGAAAGAGAAGGGGTCGCCGGCCGGCCGGTGGTGGGGGCCGGAAGTAGGTCACCGGCATCGGGGTGACTCATCGGCGTCGGTCGCCTACAGCGGAAAGGTCACCGACGACGAAGAAGACTTTGGGTGGGAAGGATTATGTAAGGTAAGGTGTATCATAAATGTGGTACTCCAACAATATTTCAACAATTCGATTAAATCTGGACGGTCTAAAAAAGATATGTATCGGTAGAGACCCTCAAAGGGTCTTTACCACAGATTCTCCCTTTAATAATAATTAACTTAATAAAAATTTAAAAAAAATTAAAAATTTAAATTTATCTCTACTCTCTCTCCTCTCACTCTCTCTTCATTTTCCATCCTCAAATATAAGCAGCAAAAACCTAGACCCAGATCCAAATAACCCAAAGAAAAGACCTTGGTGAGGCGGCCAACGGCGTTGGGCATGGGGGCTTCAGTTTGGCGATGATGGGGGAGGAGGGTGGGGGGTTTGAGTTTGTTGTGGGGGGATTGGGTTTTGAACCTATACAGTGGGGGTGGTGCTTGTGTTTGCCCTATCCCACAACGCCTATCCTCCTGTTACGGGCTCGTCTCTGTCAAGACTCTCACTATATGATTATCACCTTTATCTTTAAGACCGAGAAACTAAAGATAGATTAAAGGCCACTACTAGAATCCAGTCCTAAGAGATTTAATGAGTGAGAAACCCTATTCCTTATGTGTTAGAGAGAGAAAGAGGAGAAAAAAAAGGAGAAAAGTTCTAAGAATTAGTTTTTAAAAAAAAAAAAAGTAAACCCCTTTTACATTTTTATATATGAAAAGTTACTCAAAACACGTCATATATGTTTAGTTTAAATTCACTTTTCTCTCTTTTATGCAAATGTCCAAAATACCCTCTATATTTGTAAAATTAGTCACAAAATGCCCCTGGAAACAATTAAATTAATGAAGATACTATGTTTACCATAAGCAACCTACATTAAATACAATTAAAAAATATCAAATAACTTAAAATTTTATTGAAATAGAAAAAAAAAATTAAAAAACAAATTCATAGAAAAAATATCAAATAAAACTAAAAAAAAGGTTTCAAAATGGTTGAAATATTTGTTTGATTGAAATAACTGGTTTACTCTTGTTAATTTTTTTAAAAATTTTTTTAGTTAAGTCATATATAAAATATATTTAACATAGATTAAAAATGGTAATCTTGATATTTTTAGAGTTTAAATGGTCTTAAGGGATATTTTGTGAAAGATTTTACAATTATAGGGATGTTTTAAGAATTTGCATGGAAAAGAAGCGAAGGTGGATTAAACAAAACACATAGGTATTTCATTTATTAAAAAAAAAACTAAAAAAGAAAAAACACTCATAGGTAGTTTGAATATTCTCCCTTTATCTATCACGGGAAGCTTTTTTTTTTATTATTATTTTTATTTACCTTATTGCATTCCAAGAGTACTGGTATTTAGAAAATAAAAACTTACTTGTCAACAAAAATAAAAATTAAAAATATAACTTATGTGGGTGTTTGGAGTTCTCACTCCAATTGAAAATTTCTAATTTTTTTTTTATTTTTTACTCAAAAGTAAATTAATTTCATTATTTATTTCTCCAAATCCCTTTAAAATTTAAACTTTTAAAAGTTCATAATTTTCTTATTTATAATCGAAATAAGATTATTTTTTTAAAGATAGTTTCTCTATTTAATCCCTGTATTATGAACTTCTGTCATTTTGGTCCCCGAAATTTTTAATTTTAGTAAATTGTTCCTAAATTTTTTTACAGTTTTGTCACTAAAATTAAAATTGAAGGAAGAATTCTAAAATATAACATAGATAATCATATCCCTATCACTTAATAACTAAAAATTTTAAAGAAATTATGACATTAAGTGTAAAATGTTTTAGTTTTTAAGGGTTTTTAATTAAAATAAGAAGGAAATTTTCATATTCATGTAATTAATTTTGTAAAATCTTATGTTAGATGGAATTGAAACATGGTTATACAAACCAAATTAGAAAAATCTTTTATCAATTTTGATAACATGGACCAAAACTGTCAAAAATTAAAGTTCAAGTTCTAATTTATCAGAAATAAAGTTAAGGGACTAAAGTACAAATAATACATAATTTGAAGACTAAACAAATAAATTATCCTTTATTAATTACATAGAATGACTACATAAATAAAATAAAATTTATATTATTTCTAAATATATTTTAAATTTTTATATTTTTTAACTTAAATAATTGATTTTGAACTAAACTCATCACTCTACATTCATTCATTTTCAAAACTCAAATTGAATATATGCTCCAAATATTCCCTTATTCTAATCATGGTGTTCCTTTGTGATAGATATAGCAGATCTTACAAAATAATATCTTTTTTTTTTTTGGTGAATATGGAACCTTGCCTTTTGAGCATCCCAAGTAATTACTTTTTTCTTTTCTTCTTGACATTATAATATTCTAGAGGCCCTTCTTTTTTTTTTTTTTTTTTTGGGTAATTATCTGGTTCTTGGATTCCTCCAATAAATTATCTGGTGTTGATAATTATTGTTTTAAAGCTGTCATGAGTGCGATACAATACTTTTACTTTTCACGTTTATAATTTTTTTATTGAATAATAACGTATATATTTAGTGATTACATGTATAATCTATTTGTAATTTTAATTTTATCATAAAATGTAAAATTTGAATTCATCATCCTAAGTTAAAAAAATAGTAATAAAAACGTTTATAGTTAAAGCATCTCTAATTGTGATGAATAATAGCGTGGATAATGGAAAATAACTAGAGGTTCAGTTTTTCTTTTTCAAATATAATTTGAGAATTTTTTTTAGTAGTGCATCTTAATTTGTGCTATCAGTGGAAACTGATTGCAGTTGTTAGATATAAATATTCAACTATGTGATTTATGATTATAAAAAATTTATATCAGACCCTATAAATTTTTAAGGTGGACACTGCTAGATCATACTGTTACAAAATTTATCAAATAATTGAAAAGTAATTTTTATAAAAATTGATCATGTCTTATGCCTGAAAATGTGAAGATTTTAAATTTCCATTCAACATTAGCTTCCTTTTTTTCTGAATTTTTATGGCTGCTTGGTGATTTTTTATGTTACCATGTTTTTTCATAATTATTTTTTGTATTATATACGACTCTTACTTATTTAAAAACGAAAACAATCTTTCAAAAAAAAAAAAAAAACAAAAACAATTTTAATTTCAAATCCAACAACTCCTACTCATGATGTACGCTCTCCACTCACCATTGCCTTTCTTAAAATATTTGGTTGTTTTTTAAGAGTGTTCAGTTGAAAAAAAAAATCAGCTTAATTTTTGTTTTCTTCTAAAAGGTTAATTAGTTTCACTATTCATTGATTCCAACTATAACTTAAAGCTCAAATTTTAAAATTTCATAACTTTGCATATACAAGTCTAATGATATATATATATATTTTTTTAAATTATATAAAATTTCGAGAGCAATAAGATAAGATCCTTATTGTTACTTTGTTTTTGTTCAAACACATTTGAAGTTTTTATACTTTGAAACTCCAATTAGCCAAACGAACAACTCAAATCCAACCTAACTAAAATAAAAAAAAATATATTCAACTCAATTAGTGAACCAAACATTTGCTTAAATTAGTTTTTTTTTTTTCTTTTCTTTTTTTACTTTTGGAGGATGCTTCCCATGAAAGGAGTTCAAATACAATGGACTGTGAAAAAAGGGGTTGGGACAAGTGACAAAGTTGTGGACGGAGCCCAAAGGATTCGCCTCCAAAATAGTAAACAGCCGCCTCGCTGGACCCTCCCTAGTCCCTTCCCACCACCCAATTAATGCCAATTTCCTCCATAAGAAAAAATAAATAAAATACTGACAATTTGCAGCACAGCCTGGCTCAACTTGTAAGGCTGTGTTCAATTTTTTTAAAAATATCTATGGAATTGGTGTCTATTTTGACAGCTAAATAAACTTGTATAAAGTCAAAATATGGAACAAAATCCCGCCATTTGATCTTTGTTTTTTTGCTTGTCTCAATCTCACCTTAATTCGCTGCGACAAGAAACCGTACAGCCAGATTTTGGTTCAATCCAATTAAAAATCTATCTAGAAAAAGTACCTTTTTTTATTTCCTCATTTGGCCGCGTAACACGTGACTTGGTGCTCTATTACTAAATTATATGTTATATATCAGCAACTTGCTTGATTATGTCACCACCAATCTTTGATGCAACGATGAGGCGACGTTACTCCTCTCTTTCTTTGTAGGTTTGATGATCGATAACCCTAATCAGAGATCCATCCCGATTAATAGAGTGTATGACGAAATTGGATCCATTTTTTTGAATAGAATCAAATTAAGTCTTTTCAACTATATTAATGGATCTCTGAATTTCTTCTTAAGAAAAGAAATAAATTACACTTTGAAAGCAAATAATTCAATTGAATAATATATTTTAAAAATATTTATAGACAGTAAATGATAAATAATTAATCATGATCAATCAATAATTGGATAGTTGATAATGAGCAAATATTCAGATGATGTAAAATAGGACACAAAGTCATTGAATTAACTAAATTTGAAGGGAAAAAAAAAGAGATAAAGTATTATGAACCCTTAGATTTATTATTATTATTATTATTATTATTATTATTATTATTATTATTATATGTTCTATTATTTTCCTCTTCCATTATTATACTAAATTTTGGTTGAAAAAAATATATTTTGATGATCCTCTCTCCTATTAGAGAAATAATTCTCACTATATATTATCCACTATCTATGACAAACTTGTCACATGGGACCACATTTTAATTATTTGGGTTGGTTTGCAATTTGACATTATTATTGGTCCATTCTTCTCTTTTTTCTTTAGTGGTACATGGAAATTTCATCACTTTTCGACACGTGCTAGATCAACCTTTACAAATGAACCGATCAATTTTGACCCAAAAAAAAAATCCAACTATAAACATTCAATTGAGTTAGAAACAACAGCATTTTATTAAATTTTTTTAATGTTCCACTATACCCTTTAAGTAGTATTTGACTCGAGAGTCTAGAACCTATTAAGTATTCATTTCCATTTATGTAAAAACGACAACCCACATTGGTGAAATTGGAAGGGTTCAAACATTGATAATTCAGAAGTATCTAGTTCATGCATTACGAATGCGACAGATGGAATTTTTAATAACTAGCCACAAATGATGTATGAGTTTATTATTATTATTATTATTATTATTATTATTATTATTATTATTATTATTATTATTTATTATTTTTATTATTTATTATTATAGTAGACAGGAGAATGAGATGTTAGTGGTAAGTGGATCCTTTCTTTTTAATTAAAAATAACGCCACTTTTCTTTTTAATAATAATATTAATAATTTTATTCTTATTATTAATGTAATAATAATACTACTAATAATAATGATAATTTATGATGATAATAATAAAGTATTCATGTATTTAAACCCTAAATTTTATAGTAATTTCAAATGTGAATTTAGGTAACTAAGATATAACTACATTAATATCGGATGGTAACAAAGGCGGAAAGGCGAAGTGGGGTTGTGGAATGCTTTACCGTATCTGCCTCACGATGAAGTTAAAATATTTTATCAGAATAATTAATAACTATATAATGAGGAATTAATGGTTATTCTGATAAAATTTTTTATAGGACTTTTATATAAATTTATTCCAAATTATGGGGTGTCTTAAAAAAACAAAAAAAAAAAAAAACAAAAACAAAAGTTGAGTGGGGCCTAGGCCCTATCCCCCTCTGTCCATGGAAGGACCATCCCCATCCCCGCTAAGGGAGAGGCTGGATCGAAGTTGGGGATTTCCCATTGAAAACACTTCCACATACCCGTTATAAAATGAAACAATAGAATCATGTTTTTAAAATGTACTAATCATGTTTTTAGAAAAATTAACGTCATATATAAATATATATATGATAAATGTCTTAAAATATAAGATATATATACCGGAGCGTAGGTGGTGTGGGAAGTGCGTTCCAATCCCAACCCCACTTACAACTTGGGAACAAGACTTTATTCTCATCCTTGCCTCCAACTTTGTAAATTGTCTCTCATCCCCGTCCCATAGATCCCCATAGGACTAGTCCAGTAAAGAATATTACCATCTCTAATTTGATTGAATCCCACCACTCGTCAAATTCAAATATTTGATTACTAATACAGAAACATTCCATGACAAAATTTCCCTAATAGTTGATTTACAAGAAAGCAATGTCTTTCACATATCAAAACAAGGGTACAGAAAGAAAATTAAGAGACTAGATTCTGCTTGCGAAAACAAACTAGACTCTCCTTGCTTCGCATATCCAAACATTTGCTATTTAGATGTTTTTTATTTGAATGGAAAAAAATCTTAATAGAAGCATTTCAATTACGAGCAGAATTGGTACTTGAATACGCAAATAAAATATTGTACTTTCAAATGAGAATAAATCAGATCCAACAAATCTTATAGAACCTCAATGACCATGGAAATTTTTGATGTGATATATATACAGTGTTATGTTCATCTATTCATTCTGAACACATATTAAAAAAAGAAAATCTTCTCAATCAGATTTAAACAAAAAAGAAATTGGAATGTTCTCCCCATCTTCCTCTCAAATTTTGGCAATTTTAATATATTTTGAAGAGTTCTTTGTATTTTTTTTCTTTCTCTCTAATCTAAAACTTTTTATCTCTTCTACTTGAACTTTATAATGCTATAATTACTTCTTAACCCTTTCTCTTTTAGAACTTGTTGGTGAATAACTTTATAATTGCTAGTCGTTATCATTTGTACCATCAATAATAGAAGAATATGCTTTCACTGGATCACAATATTCCGGGGAGATCAATTATATGCTAAAGGAAAATTAAAGAAAATAAAAGAAAGGCACAGTATCCAACTTAGATGTAGATCTAATAAATAATTCCAAATATGAGAAGATCATGGATATACAATAATATTAATTGTTCGACCTTATCATATATATATATATATATACATATATATGTATTAATTGTTGATCATGGCCCACATATCAAATCATGTATAAATTTTCAAATAATTTGCCTAAAGAAGATACATATATAATCAACATTACTAGACCAAATGGATTTAAATTATCTGTTTAATTTTTGATGTTTCAAATAATGTTTAATCAAATACAAGTTCATTTTATTTAATCAACTTGTGATGTTATAGCGTTTGTTTTGAAGAGCTTTTTGATAGTTGTTTTTGACTTCCTGGATCTAAAAGCTCGCATCTCTCAAAATTGTTTTCAGTCCCTAAAAGAACTAGTTGTCAAAAGTAAAAAAATATGGATTCTACATAAAGCTCTTATGATCAAAGATTTTAAAAACTTGTATTGGAGTGTAAATCAAATTAAAAAAGTTTTTTTTTTTACATTTATATCACTTATTAAACAATTTTAAAATCATTTTAATTTCATAAACTCTTTTAAAATTTAGTACCTAGACACTTATTGAAAATTCAAGAGTTTTTACTTCTCTTTTTTTTTTATATTTAAAAAATAATATTATTATTATGTCAAATATGGATGCGTGGCATAGAAGGTCACTTATAAACATTTTGAATTTGAATGATGTGACATTATGCAATTAGTTGACACCAATTGGCAGTAAAATATGCAACATCACAAATTAGAAGAATTTAATTAAAAGCAATATCCATATCTCACAAGTTAAATACGAATAAATAAACTCTATATATAAAGATCTATACATTAAAGAAAATATATAAATCTGGTCAATGTATTTGACTGGGAAGTAATAAATTATAAATTCAACTAGAACTTATCAAGCGTGGATTCAAAGTACACATCATAGGGAATATTGCTAAAATAAATAACTAGTATTATTAATTGAATTAGAGTAGGATTAATTAAGAGTACACAGCATTAGTGTAAGTACTTGCCGTCTACTCAATTCATCCACCGGAATTATAATATGTATATACATATATACATACATATATATATATATATTATACTCATCTAGAACATATTATTCTTTAAAAAAAATTTATCTATTTACTTTTACTACAAAAGCTTACTAGTGTGTTTGCGGAAAGTACCTCCAAGTTCAACAAATTAATTAACAAACCTATTTAAGTAGCAATATTATTGAATTTTCAGAATTAAAGTAAGAACTGAGATTACTAACCGGTGTAATTTCTCACAAATTACCTCCAACAAACTAAAAAATCACGAACTCAATAATTAACAATCTAATTGAATTCTATTCATAAAATGAAAACCAATCTGATAAGTTAAAAAAAAAAAAAAAACACTCTTTAGTTAAATGTCTATTCATTAAAAGAAAAAAAACATCCAGAGGAAAGCTAACATGTGTGGAATATGATCAGGGAACGGCGCCAGGAATTTAGGTCACAGGTGGTTATCAATGAAAACAAAAGATCAACAAAAATTAATAACATTCATATATTACAATTGTCATCAACGGGTTTTCATTCCTTGAAAATATTATATATATAGTATCAATGTTATTGAAGATATCTTTCTCAATATACAAAAATAAATTTTCATTCATCAACTGATCTCCTATTATATTGCGTAGCCAAGTCTTCATAAAATTCATTACAGAAAATATTGCAGCCGTTGTTCCTTTTTTTTTTTTTTTCCCCCCTTTGATGATTGTATGATCTTGATGGTGATTGATGGGTAGTGTAAACAGTAAAGAAAAATTGCAGGAGTGAGGGGTTGCCGTGGGAAGGGGGTTAAATTAGGGTATCTATTCTCTTTCTTTTTTTTTTTTTTCTTTTTTTGCCTTAATTTATTTGTAAATGAGGTCTTGCACTACTTAAACATAATGAGCTTTGTAACTTCTATTTGGCTGATATGTTAGTGGGGGATGAATAAAATGAGCTATAAAACTTCAATTTTGCTGATATGTTAGTGGGGGATTTTGTATATATCAGTATAAAATCATGCTTATTTATATATGGTTTTTAAAATAATTGAAAAAGTGAGCTGGTCACACGTTTTCTCTGTCCATGTATATGATGTAGCAGAGTAATCTGATCTATACATAAATAATATTTCATTTGTTCTTATGTAAACAACTTTATTTGTTTTTGTTTTTTTTCCAAGTAAGAGCTTTTTAACTTTTTAATTTTCAAGATCTCTCCGACATTGGATAATGGTAAAATATACATACATACATACATATATATATATATATATATATATAGTATGACGATTTTTTTTTTTTTGGTTATTTGGTAAACTGCTTGTATATGGGAAAACCTGGTCCTACCATCCCAACGATAACATATATCTAAACCCACGTAGTCATGAGAAATGTTTTTTTTTTTTTTTTTAATTTATTTTATAGTCAAATCAAAGCGATCGATTTTGAATCTCAAAGTTTGCCTTCGGCAATCGCAATAAATGCTATAAATAGAACGTTTCGGAAGCTCCAAAAACCACACAAATTAAGTACAAAAAGACAATAAGGAAAAATGTCTACCTTATCCACCAAGGTCATATCATCCTTCTTCTCCCTATTCCTTCTGTCCCTCACCCTCTCCATTGCTCAAGCTCAAGTGCCCGAAAACGCCACCTTCAAATTCGTCAACAAAGGCGAACTCGGGCCGTACATCATCGAGTACGACGGCAACTACCGCGTCCTAAGCATCTTCAACTCCCCTTTCCAACTATGTTTCTACAACACCACACCTAACGCCTTCACCCTCGCCCTCCGCATGGGCCTCACCCGATCGGAGTCGGTCTTCCGTTGGGTTTGGGAGGCCAACAGGGGCAACCCGGTCGGCGAGAACGCCACCCTCACATTCGGAAAGGATGGAAACCTAGTCCTCGCCAACGCCGACGGCAGAGTAGCTTGGCAAACCAACACCGCCAACAAAGGCGTCGTCGGCTTCAAATTGCTTCCCAACGGCAACATTGTCCTTCATGACGCAAAGGGCAATTTTGTATGGCAAAGCTTCGACTACCCTACCGACACTCTCTTGGTAGGACAGTCCCTTCGGGCCCCGAACAAGCTCGTGAGCCGCCTCTCCGAGGAACGGAACCAAAACGGGCCTTACAGCTTTGTATTGGAGCCAAAAGGGTTCTCACTTTACTACCAAGGGAAAAATAAGGCCGTGCGATACTTCTCCAGCGCTTTGAGGTTCGGCCCTAACCAAGGCACTCTACAGAACGTGACTTTACAGGCTTCACCCCAGAGCGACGATAGCACTGTGTACGACGTGTCGTTGGATTTATCGATCGGAGGGAATTACTATGTAGGGAGGCCTAAATACAACGGGACATTGTCGTTTTTGAGACTCGGAATAGATGGAAATATAAAGGTGTATACTTATGATGACGAGGTGGATTCGCAAGCTTGGGAGGTGGTTTTTAGTATTTTCGATAGGGAGTCGGTTTGGGAGAGCGAGTGCCAGTTGCCTGATCGATGTGGGACTTTTGGTGTTTGCGAGGACAACCAATGCGTGGCTTGCCCTTCGGAGAAAGGGCTTTTGGGTTGGAGCAAAAGTTGTGCTCCTCCAAAGGTAAGCTCTTGTAAACCAAGTGATTTTCATTACTATAAGGTTGAGGGTGTTGACCATTTTTCGAGTAAGTACACCACGGGAAGTGCTGTCAGGGAAAGTGACTGTGGGAAGAAGTGCTCTTCGGATTGCAAGTGTGTAGGGTACTTTTACAACAAGGATAGTTCAAGGTGTTGGGTTGCTTATGAGTTGCAGACTTTGGCTAAAGTTGCCAACTCTACCCATGTGGGTTACATCAAGACACCAAATTAAATATATGTATATATATACATATATATATATATGTCTTATATTGGTGTATCTCCACTTAAATTGAGAGCCAGCTTGCTTCTAGTTGTATTTTGAGCAATAAGGTTGAGAGTTTTTTAACTTTTTTCTGTGGAAGTTTGTATGAGTTGAATTCAAATTTTCAAATGCATTATGCGTGTAATCATTAAAAAAAAAAAAAAAAAAAAAAAAAAAAAAAAGGTGTCCTGCAATTGGAGAATATATTAATAAATAAATTGTAAAAGCTTTAAGTTTCGTATTAAATTTTTATCTTTATGTTCCGTACATGAACAAGTGGTAGAAAAAATATTACTTTAATGAGTATTGTGTCGGCACATTGGTTTGGAAAAGAGAAGAAAGGAGGCTATGCGACCAAGGAAAATAATAATAAATAATAATATCTATAATAATAACCAAAAATAAGGGATCTTTCAAAGAAGTATTTCATATTTTACATTGTCGGTAGAAATTATTTTTAAATTATTAGGTTTTAATTTTGACAGTTTTATTCATAAATGTCGATGTTAAATATTTTTAATCTGTGACAAGAAACTCTTCAATAAGGAATTAGACCATTAAAAATAATAATTAAATTATCAAAACAATAATTTCCATTGAAAATGTCAAAATGTAAAAGAAAAGATCTTTTTACAAAAATTCTCTAATAATAATAAGGATAAGAACAATTCTTTAGTACTTGTATGACCCAACCAATAAGAGAGCAAGTTCCTTTGTTATTAAACTAAATTTTAATGGTCGAATTTATAAATAAGAGCTTTTTTATGTTGTATGACATCTATTTTTTAACATAATTATTTATAAATCTAATATTCAAAACTAATCTGATGGTTTAAAAAAAATTTTGAGGCTTTGCTCAGAAGTTTCTGATCAAAACACGTACAACAAAATTGCCTTATCCTCCTCCCTTTTTAAAAAAAAAAATTGAAATGGCCTTTATCCGCTTTTTTTTTTTTAATTGAAATTGCCTTTCCTCCTTCAACAATCAATAACGCGGCTGCTAGAACCCGACAGAGACCCAAATAGGTAATAATAATGCTCATATAATCCTATATATGACTACAAATTACATGGTTGATTAAAGATACTGACGATTAGGCAGGCCCGGAATGTTGAATAAAGTGGGTGAAAAATTGTTTGGGCAAAGAGAAAACGTGACATAAACAGAGGACTTGAGGCGTAAATAATACTTTTCTTAACATGCTTTTCTTAACAGCGGACTTGTGGCGTAAATAAACAGAGGACTTGAGATGTAAATAATATGTTCTTTTCCCCTATTACGAAAGTTTGCTAATGGGTGCCTATCATACGTTACCTGTAAGATATCATGAATTTAATAAGAAGTAATCTTATTGAATTTTCAGGGAAAAAAAAAAACGAAAATTGATCTCAGTTTGGAGTTTTATATGATCATAAAAGGATTCAATTGTTACAGAAGACACAAATTTTGGTTCAAATGTATCTTTTTTTTTTTTAAAGCCATAACTTATTGTTGTGTGTAATCTCACAAGTGTAGGAGTTGTGCACAAATAATAAAGTGAGTGAGTGAGTATCATTCCACGCGAATTGTTCTTTATCCCAAATTAAGCTAAATACCACAACTATAATAATCTCAACTTTATCTAGATAATCGTAAAATGGAAAACAAACTAAAATAGGCAATAATTTAAAATAAGAATCAAGTAAATAAATGCGGATGGAGAGATAGATTGAAAGGAACTCGATGATATTTTAGACTAAGGGGTTTTAATTTCACTTGACTAGACTATGCTTATCCAATTCAAAGCTTGTTAATCAAATTCATTCAAATCATTAATCGCATGCTCCAATTTTAATTTCACTCTCTCTTCTGAGTGCTGAATAAAATAATATGCAAAATTAATTAAATTAATAGCCCTACTAACTCAATCAATTAAGTACTCATTATGCAAAATGTACTCTAGTGATTACCCAAGTCGTATTAGCCTCCCGAACTTAATATCACTATGGGTTGTGTTTCTTAAGTCCCAACATATGAAATTAACTCTCCCGAACCCAATTTCACATATCTAATAAAAATTAAATTAGGAAAAAGCATAGAAAAGCACAAATGATTTAGAATAGGATTCAATCAACAAGCATAAAAATCATCAAAACATAGTCATTATCAAGCTACATTACACTCCTTAGCTTTAAAAGTTTTGCTAGATATCAAAGTTCTCAAATCCAAAACCAAATTCGAAACAAACATCAAACTCATGTTCAAGCATCAATTCAAAGAGTAAATACAAGTTCAAGAGCTATAAAGAGAGAGGGAGGTAAAGAAAGAAGAACTAGTGATAGAACAAGCTCCCAAATCTTCAATCTCCTTGAATCTCCAAGAAAAGCCCTCAAAAACCTTGAAGTTTTCTTTCTTGTTTGTCTGAAATTTGGGTCTCCAAAAAGCTCCCTCAAGTCTTAGCAAGTTTCCCCTTTATATCCTCTCAAAATCAACTTATTTTCGCCTCAATCATCCACGTGTTTGGGCACTGTAGTAGATGAAAAGGGGGTTGTAGCCCGCATATGGCGGCTAGGATTTCTCAGGAGACGAGATGCAGCAGATGAAGAAAGGGCTTTAGTGCGCCTGAAACAGGGCATGGGCGGGTTCCAGTGGCTCTTTTGTGTGATGTCGCCTGCAACTGTATTGGCTCTAGCCTGGGAGTTTAAGCACGCACTGCAGTGGATATTTGGCACACTGCAGCCCGCTTCTTACTTATTTGATTCCTCTTTTTGGTGCCTTTTTTATCCTCTTTTTGCTCCTTCAATTTTCCTACAAAAAAACAACATAAACAATATAAAATACTAATAAAAATGCTCAAAAACCAATAAATGCCTAAGAATAAAGATTGATCAATCACTATATCACTTATACAATAGACGCACCTGATAGTCAACAGACGTAACTATTATATAATAGTCATATCATTGGATTGTAATTATTTGATAACGATTCAAATTAAATCCAAAATCATTTAATCTGACTATAGGATTGCAAATGATCAAATTGATGGATCAAATAAATACAGAAAATGCAAGGAAATAAAAAAGAAGCTCGTTTGTTTTTTATGACGATGCGTACATAGAAAGTATATCTCAAAAAGATCGCTAAATGTCCAATCACCTTCATGCGCACCCGTGCGGTGGTAATTAATAACATAGAGTCACCCATATATAAGTACTATTTTGTATTATTTCTTTCTAAACCATTTTGTTTATTTGTATTTTTTCAATGCACACTTTTGGCTTTTAAACTTTCAATACATTTAGAATGATGCACAAATTGATTCAAAGACAAAGATAACAGCAACGTTTATAAAAGTAGTGAGAGGCCAAGAAAGAAAGAGTATTATCAAGACAACATTGAAATTTTTTGAAAAATGAAAAACGCCATGAATGACATGAAAACTGAAATGGAAAAGGTTGAGGCAGAAAATTTTATCAATGACTGCCGTCTCGTACCCAAAGTCAAAATTTGATACTTCAAATGAATTGATATTCCATCATAAAAGATCAACATCTTAAGTGAAATGTCCTAATACATATTTATGTATGTTATTATTATTATATTTTTTTATACTGTGTGACACCCAAGTTTTTTTTTTTTTTTTTCCTTTTGACATGACTTCATAAGATGGTGTTTTTTTTGGATTTATTACTCTTTTATTGGATGGATAGAATACTTGTTTAAACTTTGTGGACTCTGATATCATGTAAAATAGGATGATCATACAGAAAGGATGTCTGGCCTAGATTTTTCCATGACTAAAAAACTACAGCCAAATCAGTCATGATGATCTCAAATTCACTACTACGTCATCAATGAGAACTCACTAAGTCATGCAAGGACACCTCCCAAGGATCGTGCAAGGACGCCGGAGTGGAAATTTGGTCATGTGAGGATGCTCGTGTTGGGATTGGTACCCAAAAGTATATGATGCTACAATTTTGCTCTGATTTATACAAATAAATGTTTTATTTCATTATAGTTGTATACGCATGTATGTTTGATAATTAATAAATATTACTAAAATTTCATAATTATTTATGTAACCTTAAATAGTTTATATAAGAGTTATATACTAGAGGATAATATTTAAAGATGATAACTAAAATGGTCTGTGATACATAATCGATTAAAGTATGGAATCTTTAATTAAATATCACTAATGTATGTCATTACCATTAAGAATGGAATGGTCTTATCCAAACTGTTAATATAGCGGGACATTTAATGAGTGTGCTGTGCATAATATGATTATGTAGGACATAGGACTTGATGTGATATGAATTGCTAATAGTTTCTGTTAAGTATAGTGGATTCTTATCACGTCAACTAATAGTCATATATAAAATTATCTTAATCCTGCGTCATTAGTAGACTCCTATTTATGAAATCATGTCTTTTAATTTACTTGGTACGAATTTTAGTATCAAATCTTATTCCTTGTATTTTGGAGATATAATGAAGTAAGTAGCCGCGAATGTTAATATTATAAGATGGAATTCATTCCTTCTTATTTAAGAAGCAGATAAATCATTCCCTTATGTGTTGATTTGGGGCTTGAATGGTATGAGCGCTCAGTTCGTGATTAGCTTCATGAATTTATCATTCGTTAGAGAATCTATGGTACTAAAGGATAAAGATGTAATTAGAGAAGTTAATAGATTTTACTTTATTCTAATTATGGATTATTTATGGAGGATCGATTTATATGTAATGGCTATATTAAATTGACAACTCTATTCTTTGAGTAATTTTATATCTATAATTTCAAGAGTGCAGTTCCAAGTTTTAAGTGGAGTAACTTTGAGATTAATAAAGTTGATAAATTAATCAAAGAGTTTAATTGATTATCAAATTTATTGGAGCTTTAAATAGGTCCGTTATTTCCCACTCCGCCTTCATTAGTAATTGAACAAGTGTAATTAATTGATTGATTGTATTTTTACTCACTAAATTGTGTGATATAAAAATATAAAAGAGATTGTCTGTTTTTATTATTTTATAATCATAAATATTCATTTGTTACCTAAACAATTAATTGAGAAATAATTGTGTCGTTTAAATAATGAAGATTATTTAAATATTAAAATTAGATGACATAGTGAGTGAGACCTACTGTGTATATTATGGGACCCACCAACATATAGAATTATATCTGCTAGTTTCTCATTTCAGAGATTATGAATATTTATATTTTAAATTAAATTTTGAATTAAATATTTATAATATATATAATTATATGTAAAACAGAAAGGGTTTTCCTTCTTTCCCGGTTAACATATATATATATATATATAAATATATATATGTTATACGAGAGAGAGAGAAGGAAACAGGAAACAGGAAACATTTGTTTCCTCATGCGCACGTACATACTTATATGCGATATATATATATATATATATATATATGCACATATGTAATTATGAATATAATAAAACTAGTTTTCAATTTTGAATATTGAGAATATTCTAAAATTCAAAATGGAATTTTTGGGTAATCTATCTTGTTCTATAAATATGATTTATATCAAGGTAGATGAGAATTTTTGGTTCAAGATTTTTGATTGGTAGACTTTTAGTTTATAAGAAACTCAATTACTCAAATAGAGAAAAGTTCTCCTTTGCACTCTTTGTTTTTTCTCATATGTTAAGAACCGAAACAAAGACACTAAAAATGAGTGAGTGAATTAATCCCTCAATAGGAACGCCCACTTGTTTATTCAATCAAGCGACAAAGGTAAGGTGTAGAAAAACATGGTCTTAAAGAATAAGATCATTCGTACGTTTGAAAGTTTATTTTGACGGAGTCGACCTAATTGGATGATAGTACAATTCTCACTCTCTACTTCTTTTATATATTAAATTAATATAACTATAGAATGACGATAAAAGTTTTAGAAATTTTTGTTATTCACGGTCTCAAACTTCCACTAATATTTCATCAATATCAGTATTGAAACTAGCAGTTCGCTCCTATGATTTAAACCATGCAAGCATTGTGGGAAGACATCTATAGATGCTGGGAATCTACTGTCAAATTTTAACAGAAGTTAGTAAAAAGAAATGAAATAAACAATTGAATGGGCCCTTTAAAATCGTTTATGAAATTCATAAAGCATTATATCATCACAAAATAATCAAGTATGAAAATAAAAAGAGAATCAACAACACCGATATTTAGAGAGGTTCGCCAAATATGTACTACATCCTCTGTGAGTATGGTTTCTTTACTATATATGAGATTGTTCTCCAAAATAGTAGACTACAATTTCTGAATGAATTTTGGCATCATAATAGTAAGCAAAAGTCAGAAAAAGAAGTGCCCTGTCTAAAGAGGGGGTCTTCCTTTATTTATAGAGTAAGAATAGTGTGTCTGAACCCGTAATTTGTGATGAGTGGTTTTCGCCTAAGGACTTTTGGGACACATGTCATGATATGGACTTGGCAGTTATTGGGATGAATATGATCACAAATCATGGGCTTAGCAATTATCAGAATAATGTTGTCATCAATCGTGGGATTGACGGTTATCAGAGTGACCCAAAATGATATCATCATCAATCGTAGGCTCGGCAATTAATAGAATTAGCCTTTTGTTATTTGTCACAAGCGAACGATGAATGATGGAATTAATACTTGATGAGACCCAATTATCATTGAGTCGTTTAAGGCTTATATGAGGATTAAATGTCCGTCTGCTCGTGTTTGAGTAAATTGGTCTGTCATTCGAATTTGAACGATCATCGTCCATGATGAAACGACTTTATGTCCGGCCCAAATATATAGAAATATCAAATAGATTTGAATATGAAATCCATTGTTCGTTCGATAAGCATTCAAAAGCTAACGATGTATAGAGAAGACGAAGTCTAATCCCAACAACATCGGTGCTAAGATTTGAGAGACATGTGAGGATGTTAGTGTCGAGATTTGAACCACGCAAGGATGAGACTTTTCAAATCTGAATGTACAATGTGGAAAATGTCAACTTCTGCCGATGACCAACAAGAGACGTAGATTTGTGAAGGGTCCTTTTTTTTTTTTTTTCATTTTTTTCATGATTTCAATAAAATTTTTTGTGGTGTTTGTGTTTTGTGAGCGTTAATAAATGTTTATAATATAATTTAGTAGTTAGATAACAAAATCTAGAAAATCAGATAGAATAGGCTATCACAACTAATATAACGGTTGTTATAGTGTGGCAACCAGCCGATAGAGGTTACTGATCGGTAACCAACCTACGGAGGGTGGCTACTAATAAAAATGGAAGTTTAAGCGTGCGTTGTAGTGGATATTTGACACACAGCGGCCTGCTTCTTGCTTCTTTGATTCCTCTTTTTGGTGCCTTTGTTATCCTCTTTTGCTCATTCTTTCAATTTTCCTACAAAAACAACATAAACAATATAAAACACTAATTAAAATGCTCAAAAACCAACCAAATGCCTAAAAATAAATATTGATAAAATCACTATGTTACTTATACAATAGATGCACCTGTTCGTCAACAAATATAACTGATATATAATAGTTAGATCATTGGATCGTAATTATCTAATATCGATTCAGATTAAATCTAAAATCATTTAATTTGACTATAGGATTGCAAATGATCAAATCGATGGCTCAAATTAAATCTAGAAAATACAAGCAAATAAAAAAGAGAGCTTGTTAGCTTCTTATGACGATGCATATGTACAACGTATATACCTCAAAAAGAATGCTAAATTCCCAATCACCCTCGTGCGCATGTGTGCGGTGGTAATTAATAACATAGTGTCATCCATATAAATTCTATTATGTATTATTTCTATCCAAACCATTTTGTTTATTTGTATTTTGTCAATGATGCACAGATTGATTCAAAGACAAAGATAATAGCAACGTGTATAAAAGTAGTGAGAGGGCAAGAAGGAAAGAGTATGGTTAAGACAACATTGAAATTTTTTTTAAAATGAAAAACGCTAGGAATGACAAAGATAACTGAAATGGAAAAGGTTGAGGCAGAAAATTTTATCAATAACCGCCGTCTCGTACTCAAAGTCAAAATTTGATGCTTCTAATAAATTGAAATTCCTTCATAAAAGATCAATATCTTAAGTGAAATGTCCCAATACATTTTTATGTATGTTATTATTATTATGTTTTTTTACAATGTGTGACACCCAAGTTTTTTAATTTTAATTTTATTTTTTTATCTTTGATATGGCTTAACAAGATGGTGCTCTCTTTAAATTTAATTACTACTTTTGTATTGGATGGATTTGGTACTTGTTTGAATTTTGTAGACTCTGATAACATATAAAATAGGATGATCATATAGAAACGGTGTGTGGCCTGAGTTTTTTCATGACTAAACTATAGACAAATCTGTCATGATGATCCCAAATTCACTACTATGTCATCAACGACAACTAACTGAGTCGTGCAAGGATGCCGCCCGAGGATCGTGCGAGGACGCCGAAGTGGAAATTTGGGTTGTGTGAGAATGCTTACTCTAAGATTTAAACCAGGCAAGGATTGTGTGCAGACATCAGTGCCGAGATTTGAGACGTTTGAGGATGTTGGTATCGAGATCTGAGCCACGCAAGGATGAAACTTTCCAAATCTGAATGTACAGGGTGGAAAATGTCAACTTCTGCTGGTGACCAAAGGGTCAACAAGAGACGTAGACTTGTGAAGGGGTCTATTTTTTTTATTTTTTGTTTTTTTTCATGATTTCAATAAATTTTTTGTGGTTTTTGTGTTTTTGAGCGTTAATAAATCTTAATAATATAATTTAGCATTTAGATAACAAAATGTAGAAAATCAAATGGAATGGGCGTTACAGCCGATGTAACGAGGGTTACAATGTGGTAACCATCCGATAGAGTTTACTGGTCGATAACCAGCCAACGGAGGGTGGCTACCAATTGACAACTATTATAAATGAAGAATAAGTAAATGAGATAAAAAATATTGTATAATGATATGACATGACACTCTCAGTAATGATTCTTTTTCTGTTGTAAAACTCAATTCAAGGCATGAATCCTTGGCATTCATGTAAAAAGCTCATGTAAAATTTAAAACTTCTAAGAAATTTAACTTCTATCTTCAAAAATCAACCTATTAAAATAAAATGACCCATTTTTACGATATGGAATTAGAGTTTATATTTACACTTTACAAATAGATGTATAGAAGTCGTTATATCCTTGTAATTGACGTTTTATTTGAAACATAGCCTATTATTCATTATATAATCAATTATTGATTAACCTGTATATGTAAATGATTTTATGGTGTACCTAAAACAGATATAAGACACAATTATAAGACACATAAGACTAATTAATATTAAATTATGTAGACTAATTCAAGTGGGTTTTTTCTAGAAGAGAGTTATGCCAACGAATTTTTTGTTATGATTCGTGTTATAAAACAATGATCGCAATTCTTTTATGATATTATAAGAAATAAAGTTTCTGTTATTAATAACAATTTACATGATAATTATTTATTGTTATACTTTGAGTAAATATATATCATAAGGTTCCTATACTACCTGCTATCTTTAATTATGTCTATGAAGGATTTTTTATAGAGTAGATATAAATTCAAATGACTTAATATAAACTTGTTAAATTCTTATCCAGTAAATAAAGTTGTACACTTTATTTTGATAAAAATATGGGATTGTCTATTTTCAGTTAGAGTGGAATGATATTATTTTGCATTATTGTACTGTTTGTTACAAAATAAAAACACGTGTTTTTGAAAATACCAATGTTTTTCGAGTGTTGGATTATAATTAAAATAAATAAATACTAACGTTCTATAGGCTAAATTTCTCCATTATCCAATGTTTCATTAACTCCCTGTTCCCTGTATTAAAAAAAAAAAAGACAAAAGTTATTATTTAAACTGTATTATTATCATATTGATATATAATATTATATGATTGTGGGATTAATCTTTTAATAGTCTAATATAGTCTAATATGTGAATGTCTGAATTAATAAGATTTATAGGGTGACATGTAGAATTACTTCTCAGTATTATTAAAAAATTCATATAATGTCTAAAACAGTCCTACCACTAAAGTAAAGAGCAATTCTTACCAATAAAATGTCTTAATCTAATTTTGACCGTAATATATACATATGCATATATATATTTAACCCCACATAGTCCTCAAAAAAGAAAAAAAATTTAAAAAAAGGGGAAAAAAAAGGAAAAGAAAAAAGAAAAAAAGAAAAGAGTCAAATCTAAGCAATCAGAGAGAATCGCCAAATTGGGCCTTCACAAACGCTATAAATAGAGCGTTTCCAAAGCTCCAAAAACAACACAAACTATAAAACTATAAAACTACAAAACTCATGTCTTCCTTATCCAACAAGATCATGTCATCCTTATTTTCTCTATTCCTTCTCTCGCTCACTCTCTCCATTGCTCAAGCTCAAGTGCCCGAAAGCGAAACCTTCAAGTTCGTCAACGAAGGCGAATTCGGGCCGTATGTCGTCGAATACGGAGGCAACTACCGCGTCCTAAGCATCTACAATGGCCCTTTCCAACTATGTTTCTACAACACCACCCCTAACGCCTTCACCCTCGCCCTTCGCATGGGCCGCACCCGATCGGAGTCGCTCCTCCGGTGGGTTTGGGAGGCCAACCGGGGAAACCCGGTCGGCGAGAAAGCCACCCTCACATTCGGAACGGATGGAAACCTAGTCCTCGCAAACGCCGACGGCAGAGTGGCTTGGCAAACCAACACTGCCGACAAAGGTGTCGTTGGCTTGAAATTGCTTCCAAACGGCAACCTTGTCCTTCATGACTCCGAGGGAAAATTCGTATGGCAAAGCTTCGATTTCCCTACCGATACTCTCTTGGTAGGACAGTCCCTTCGGGTCCCGAGGATGCTTGTCAGCCGCTTCTCCGCGGAAGAGAACCAAAAGGGGCGTTACCTCTTTGTATTAGAGACTAAAGGGTTTTCACTTTACTACCGAGGGTTGAAAACGCCGCTGAGGTACTTCTCCAGCGCTCAGCGGTTTGGTTCTGATCAAGGCACTCTAGAGTGCGTGACTTTGGAGGCTACACCGGAGAACGAGAGCGACGACTGCTCCGCTTACTCCGTGACGTTGAAGGAGTCGACCGGCGGGAGTTTAAGCTTCGCGAGGCCCAAATACAACGCGACATTGTCGTTTATGAGACTCGAAATCGACGGAAATGTTCAGGTGTATACTTATGACGACAGGGTGGATTATCAAGCATGGGAAGTGGTGTTTAGTCTTTTTGATTGGCAGTCGGTTTGGGAGAGCGAGTGTCAGCAGCCTAGTCGATGTGGGACTTTCGGGGTTTGTGAGGACAACCAATGCGTGGCTTGCCCTTCGGAGAGAGGCCTCTTGGGTTGGGACGCAACTTGTGCTCCTCCAAAGGAAATCATTTGCAGGCGAAGTGGTTATCGCTACTTCAAGGTTGAGGGGGTTGACCATTTTGTGAGCAAATACACAACCGGAAGTGCTGTGGCGAAAAGTGATTGTAAGAAAGCGTGCACTTCGGATTGCAAGTGTTTAGGGTACTTCTACCATGAGGATACTTCAAGGTGTTGGGTTGCTAATGAATTGATGACTTTGACTAAAGTTGACAATTCTTCTCATGTGGGTTACATCAAGACACCAAAGTAATAATATATATATATATATATATATATATATATATATGGTTGATCTCTATTATGCTTACATCGATCTAGTTTGCTTCCAAGTATTGTAAGCAGCAAAGCTGAGAGTGTTTTAGCTCTCTGTTTGAGATAATTACACGTGTAATCATTCTTCGAAAGGAGAAATGGAGAATGGAAACATAAATTAATAAATGTCCTGCAAAAGGAAATTCTATATATTTTAAGTATATGGAAGTGAGGATGTTTTTGCACTTTACCCACATAAAGACTTTTTTCTTTTCTTTTCTCTCTTTTTTTTTTTTTTTTTGGTTCTTACCTCTTGTTCACATTTCAATATTAGCTGCTTGTTTCTTTCTTAACTTTTTTTCTTTTTCCCTTTTTTCCTTTGCCAAACTTTTTCATAGTAAATAAACATGTAAGTATATAAGCACATATGCTTGTATGCATATATATAGTTTCTTTCTTTATATATGAGATATTTCTGCTTCCTAAACTTTGGTACTTTTTTAATTTTGTTTCCTGAACTTTATAAACTAGTAGAAATACTTTCTAAGTTATGAAATATTATTATATTTGTTACTTCTATCAGTTCAATCGATGGAATTGGTCTTGAACTTTAAAAACTTATGGAATTTTTTTTTTTTTAAGCTTATAATAATATTAAAGTATGTCCTCCAAAATTTACGTTTTGATTTTTGGGATTTTAGATTATTTAAGTCTTGATAAATGGTTCGGTTGAAGCACTTCCTTTCAGTTTTGAAGTTTAGAGTGGTTATCAAATCATGACTCATTGTTTTTTATTGTGGTAAATATTTCAACTCGTGATTTTTCAAACTACAAGAAAATATGTATTTGTTCCTATATTATTATTTTTATTTGTTTTTGTGTTTGTGTTCAACATCTGTAATATAAATATGTTGATTTTTTTTCTACCATCGAATTTAATATTTAAATTTTATAACTGTCAGATAAATTTATATATTTATTTTAGAAATTTACACTTTTGTTGTTTTATATAGAGAAAATAATAATACATTATGTATATTTATTTCTTTGTATTTAAACATATAAAAGAAAATTAAATAAAAAAATGGAAAAAAAAGACTCTCTTTTCAATTGAATCATTATCGTTATGTTCCGTATATAAGCAAGTGGGTGAAAAGTAAAAAAAAAAAAAATATTACTCTAAAAAGCATAGTGTCGACTCATTTTGTTCGGAAAAGTGAGGAGAGGAGGATATGTGGGGAAGGAAAAAATTAATAATAATAATAATAATAATAATAATAATAGCAATAATTTGGGGAGTGTACATTTCTTTTTAAAAAATGATAATAATAATGACTTGAGGAATACACCTTTCTCAAAATAATAATAATAATAATAATACTAATAATTTTATTTAAAAAAAAAAACCGTTCGGAGTGAACCATAATGATGGCTGAAGTAGTAAAATATAGCTGCACATAAGCTTTATTACTTAAAAATGGATCGGGTCCATCGGACGTGACATATTAAATATATTTATAGTTTATAAGACAAAAAATGAAATATGATATTGATTTAATATATAACACCTTTTACTTGAGGGGGAAAAATTACTAGGTGGTCCTTCAGATTTTAAGATTGTGCAATTTTGTTCTTTTTTTTTCCTTTTTTTGTCCCCCTTTTTTTTTTTTGTAGTTAGAATAATCTTAAATTATTAAAAATCTTATAACAGTAGTCATCTTTGTCAATTTTTAAATTAATCATGTTAGTTAGCATCAATTTATAGCTAAATTATCAACTGATTATGTCCAAAATTGATTATCAGTTTGGGAGATCGAATGCCAGCTATATATATATATAGCTGTCTTCTAAAGCAAAGTCATACTTTTTCACTCTTCAAAAACTTGGTTTATCTATTTTGTTCTTTTCTATCTATTTTGTTCTTTTCCTCTATCTATTTTGTTCTTTTCCTCTCTTTTCCTTGCCTTAAACTTCTTCTCTTCTTTTTTTTTTTTCTCTTACCTTCTCTTCCACTTCTATCATACACTCTTATCTATCTATTATTACCTTCCTGTCATGGGGTTAAACCCGCCTCATGATAATTTTAAATTAAAAAATGAATTTTTTTAATTAATTTATTATTTTTATTTTGCTTTACTTTACTTTGTACTATTATATATCTATTATTATCTTCCCACCATATGAAGCCGGCCACGTGGCATTTTAAATAAAAAATTAAGTTTAAAAATTAAAAAAATTAGGAAATTTTATTTTTTTTTAATTTTTTTTGTTTCGATTTGTTTGTCTATTCTATGCAGGTCTTAAACCTGTCACGTGACAATTTTAAATAAAAAATTAATTTTTTTAATTAACAAAATTTTAAGAAATTAATTTTTTAATTAATATTTTGTTTTTTTCTTTTGTTTTGTTTGTTTATTCTACACGCGCAAAACACGTGTATTTTAACTAGTACACATTATAAATGCTATATAAATGCTAGATCTCTGTTCCAAGTATTTTAAGCTGTAAGGCTGAGATTTTTTAGGTTAAATTAAAATAATTATGCGTGTACTCATTCTTCTTAAGGAGAATGCTAAAAAAGTTAAATAAAAAGTCCTGCAAAATAAATGGTAATAGCCTCTTTAAGTTTCAATTAGATTATTTTCTTTATGTACCGTACTTAATTGGATTATTATGGTTATGTTCCGTCTATAAGCGAGTGGGTGAAAAACAATTATATTATTGCGCATAGTCCAGAACAGAGGAAAGGAGGCTATGTGGGGAATGAAAATATCAATAAAAATGACAATAATTCAGTTTAAAAAATATAATAATAACAACAATAATAACTTCAATGAGTGTACCATAATGTAGGCTAAAGTTGTGAAATATAGATATACATAGGCTTTGTTACCTTCGAAAGGATCGGGTACGTGAGATATCTTCCGTGAGATATAAGATGATATAACATGAAATTTATTTATATTCACCCCAAAAAAAAACATGAAATTTAATCATTTATTTATTTATTATTCATTTTTGGAGTTTGACAATAAAATATTCAAATTCTACATCTTCTGATGAAATTATATATAGAATTACCGTTAGATTATACTTGTAACTACTAACATAAATTTTATTTAATATAATATTTTATTTAAAATATAACAACAACAAATAAAACATAACATCAATAAATAATTATTCTATATTACAATTATACCAAATATAAAATCATATTTATTCAGGGCTTGTTTGGGAAAGGTTTTAGATATGTAATTATGGGTCAGAAATGAAATGTAGTCTTAAAAATGTGTTTGAGGAGAAAAAAAAAACTATTTTGAGTGATAAAGTATAAAATCTTAAAATATATGAAAGTATGTGTCATGAGCTGACTGCACAAGTAGATCTAGCAGGGCATGGTCCCTCACCTTTATGCCCGTTTCCTTCTAGGATCGCCGGATTTCTTGTATTCCCCAAGTGACTAATCGATTAAGAGAGCATCGAGTGCTTTACTTAACAAGTAAACGATGGACCGTGAGTAGTCCAGGATTTTTTAAGGATGCGGCCCGGGCCGTCATGGAAAAAGAAAAAGGCAATTCGAGACAAAATCTGAGTCTCACTTCGGAAAATATATATATATCTATATCAATATGAATCTTGTTTCGTTTCTTTTGAAATTTAATGCAATTTTAAAAAAAAATCGTCTCATTTGGATTTGAAATTACAAAATTAAAGAGTTTAGTTGTTTGAATTTACTATAGACATTTGAAAATGTAAATAATAAAAAGTAACTTTGAGTTGAAAAAAAAGATTAAAAAAATGAAAATTAGATGCTCCAAACGGACCTCAATATAACTCTTTTTTCTTAAAAAATAAATAAAGAAAGAAAGAAAATTTGGTGGAAAACATATTTTGAATACATGCTTACAATTTTATCTACTCTAATATTAAGTTGATAATTTTAGTGTTATGAAATAATAAATATCAACTTTAATATTATAATGCACGTAAATATAAGGAGGTGTTAAATTTTATGACATTCTTTTATAAAACCCTAACAATTCACAAAGAACAATATCGGGTCTATATATAATTGTAATTGTAATTATAATTATATAGACATTAAGGCAAATGATCTCCAGTACAGAAAATTAAATCCCAAGAACAAGATATAAAATATCTGCAGAAATTCTCCTTTATTCTTTCATAAAGAAACTTAATTGTCTATTCGACGCCGCATTAGTTAGTACTAAAACATTGGTAAAAAAAATCTTCGGTCTCAAAACCACTCTCCGTCTTCTCAACAACAAAAGCAGATTTGCTTAAAAATAAAATATTAATGATTTATAATTAAATAAAAATAATACAGGAACAGTATTTCCTTGTACCTGAAAATTCTCGTGATTGTTACACAAGCGCACAAGATATCAAGGATTCAACTTTCTGAGGAAATCTGACACTCATAATACAAACTGAAATCCGATTACTTACAAAGAACAAGCTTCCCACCAAAAACACGAGCCCTATTAAGACCCTCATTCATCTTTAAATCCAAATAAATTACCGTTAACACCCGTTCCAATGACTCTTCGGCTAACTGTAATTATTTCCGAAATCTTCTGGAGACTGCGGGATCGGATGATGTATCCCATATCTGCAAATTTCCAAGGTATGAATTATTCTCGTCGATTATGTAAAACTTTCAGAACATAATATTAAATCAGAAGACGAGATATAATGGATGCTCACTTCCAATCTTCCCTTGGAGCCTCCTATAGCCAACAAGAAGGGGCTGTCCTCCGAGAACAAAACAGAAAACACAGCTCCCTAGTAACATTCAGAACAAACACGTAAGAATCCAACCAGTATCCATCAATCAGAAAACAATAACATTTAGCAAATCACTTACTGCTTTAGGATTCTTCGAAGCAACGCACAACGGTTGGTTGTTTGATAAATCCCAGAGCTTTACCTGCATAAAATGAGATGGAAAATAAATAATTATATTTTTAGTTATTGCGGTCTGCTCTCTAAACAGGAATTCATTGGAAGTGTAGGAAACTTCATTTACCATTTTATCTGTAGATCCAGTTGCAAGAAGCTGTACAAAACGTAAAAACGATTAGAAAGTTATGAATCTGAAAGATGTAACCCTCCAAAATGAGCAAGGGAAAAAAATAGTACATTAGGTGCCGAAGGATTGTAAGAGATTGAGCAAACAGCTTTGTCATGAGCATGAAGTGTAAAACTTGGTTTGGACTCGGAATCTGGGTTGGATGTGAGAGCCCGAATATCAAAGCCCTTCACCGTACCATCTTCTAGACTCACCTAAATTAACATGAAATGGAGGTTATCGATTACACAGTCTACTGAAAATATTAGCAATCAAGCAATCTTCTACATAGCACTATATATATATATATATATATACACACGTATATATACACATGAATTATTAGCACTACAGGATTGTTAATCCAATAAGCTTTCTTGAAATAAAATTAGGGAAATTTATATAAAGATACTCCATATTTTGGGTTTATTCAAAAAGTATACCATACCATCAAATTCATACCGTAAAGCAATCAAAATTCAATTTTGTCTAATGTAATGATGAAAATGCCCACAAATAAAAAACCCAATTTCAAAAACACAGAAACAAAGAACGTGTATTTTTATCCCCAAAAAAAAAAATCTTTGTTTTTTGGGTTTTTGAAAAAAAAAAATTTTTTTCTTTTTTTCTTTGAGGGCATTTTGTCAAAATTGAAGGATGACATTTTCTATGGTATGGGCATGATATACACTTAAAATGTCTTTTTTATACATGCGATGAGGGTCGAAATGGATTGTCTACTTTTAAGTGTAAACTTAAAATACAGGTATACTTATGTAAATTTCCCATAAAATTAACCAATTAATGAAAAAAGGATCCTCAGAAAGACGCAAAAGCACACACCACAAATGAGTGCTCATCATGTGGATTCCATGCCAAGCTCTCAACATCAGAATTCACTGTCCATTTGTAACCAGAATGTGTTGGATTCCTCCCATCCTTCTGCAGTACGCTACCAATGTAAATAAAAAACGTACATTGAAAATCATATCGATTTTTCAATCAATATGATTTGAACATGTTCAATTACTGAAGTAAAACGAGGCACACTACAGAAACACATCATACGATAAGAACAAATTGCAATCAAACAAGAAAAACATGTCGGTAACAATTTACCAAATACACGGAATGATCAAAAGATCCGCTAAGAAGAACTTCTGGTTTATGATGATTAAATGCAACTGCCTGAACCTGTGAAAATAAGTTGGACCATAGGTTTTGTTAAAACTCAAAACGGAAAAGTTCAAAATCACTCTAAAATGTTTGAGCAAAAAATAGTGCATCTAGCACAAGTACAAGAAGCTTGCTACCTTATAACTACACAGATAAATGTTTGTGCCACTGCTATCTTTGAAATTATCTTTGAAATAAATGTCAATACCAAAGTATTTTTAGCTAAATCGTCACCTTCATTTGGAGAGATGGCTTTTATAAAATGCAAAGATGGAAATTTCATTGGGTTTTGAGCCTAACAAACCTATTAATCTGTTATCTCTTAAAAACTAAAAACACCAAGATAAATAATTTTCTAAAAGATATCTCAATAATTCCTCCTCTTAATTTTATGTTAAAGTTAAATTTGGGATGTCCGAGTTTGGAGATCAGAGCCTTTCCTAAAAAAAATAAAAGTCTAATATCCCAAAGTATGGAACCCTAGAAATAGGCTAGCCCAACTTAAATGGGATATGATAGCTAACTCTTCCCAATTCACAGAGTCAAAATAAAGTTAGAAACACAAAACCTTATCTTTCTATCTTTGCATTCTAGTAGAAATGATGGGAAAGAATCTCCATCAGATTTATCAGCAAGAAAAGGCTGGAAGAGCCATCATTCTAAAGAATTAAGGCCACTAAGTATCCTCCAATACTATAGCACCTTGAAAAATTTGTGCAGCAGATTTTAAAAGATTCACAACATTTGTCAAGTCAACATCGTATCATCTACCAAAATAAACCTCAAAAATGTTACTCAAATATTATTAACAATAAACCCAACGAAAATAGCCTCATGATAGATACATAATTTCCGACGATACTCCATTCTTACCTTGTCTGTATGATGCTCCAAGGTATTAGTACATTTTCCAGTAGCCACATCCCAAATCTTTACTGTTTTGTCAGCACTAGCACTTGCAAGTACATTCCTGCATTTTACATATCCATATTAAGCAAACCTATTTTAGGAATAAATAACAGGGAAGGGCAGTAAATCCACTAGCATAACAGGAAAAGCAGCAAGAGCAAACCTGTAGTGTTTGTTCCAAGCAAGACCAAGTACTGAATCCTTGTGACTGCCTTCTTTGTACTCAACTGACGTCTATTACCAAGACAATATCAGAATCAAGAAATGAAATGACTTGAAAGTAATTTTGGCACTAAGCCTTGACATGCATATTAGGCCAACAAGAGATGTATTATGCTTGCAATGAGAAAAACTAGAAAGGAATTTTCAAGGAAAACCTTCTTGCCCTTTTTCTTCTTCTTCTCAACGCCACCTAATACCATACACGGTTGCACTTCATCAATCTGAAGAAAGAGAAAAGGTTACTTAGAGAATGCAATAACATTTCAACCAATTAACTTAATCGGTCTGAATTTTTACTAGAAGATCCATTATGAGGAACATACTATGTCCAGATCCCATATCTCAATGGAAGGTTCCATCGATCCTACCGCTATAAAATTCCCTGCCAACATAAGGAAAGTATGTAACTATGAAGTAACTGCAACAAGAACAAAGACAGTTTTTGTGTGTGTACATAAGTGTGTGTATGTATATACATATCAATTATCAACTCTACAAAAGATGGTGAGGTGAAATTGTATAATAATCAATCAAAAAAATTTCAAGAAGAAGAAGAAAAAGAACTTAGGGGTCATTTGGGCCTCCATCTCCGACCTATGTTTTTGAGTTGGTTTCTAAAACCTCCTACTCCAATAAGCTTTTCATTTCCATGAAAGTTAAATTTCAAAAGTCCATAACTTTCTTATTTCAAGTCCAAATGAGATCATTTTTTCTTTTTTTTTTTCTTTTCTTTTTTTTTTTTTTTTTTTTTTTTGAGCTAACCGCTCACAACAACGAGAAGAACAAACAAGATCCATATTGCCCATCAAAATCCAAACACATTTAAGGTCTTTACATTATTCAAAAATCATTACTCACTTTCAATTCACAGTGCAAACAAACATACATTCCCAAACAAAACTCCAAAAGTCCAACTCCAATCTATTGTCCAAACCCCTTAAAAGTTAACCAAGTATAATTGCTCTTCACAAACTTCATTTAACAACAAGAATTGATAACTACACCTTCTTTTCCTATCACTATACCATGTATGACACCTCTAATAGAAAATATAGATGAAAGGAAACCTTGACTTACGAAAATATATAAAACAATATAAAAAAATTCATGAACTCCACACTTCAGCTAATTCATGTTAAAACACACCTCGTTCTCCGCCTTTAAGCGGACAATCTAACCACGCCATGCACAACGGAAATTCGAAAATCATGACTTCATGGTGGACGTAGGTGTTCAATTCGCCATCATCAGTTTCTTCACATATCCAAACCTGTTAGAACCGACGAAACCCATTCATCAAGTGGCATAGAATGACAAAGCAAGAAACAACAAGCTTTAAGCTAGTAACAACATACCTCAAGCTGATTGCCATCATCGCCGTTACGTGCACAAACTATGACAGAATCCATTGGATTTATAGCCAAGTCCTCAAGATCCTCAGAATCCTCATCATCCTTCATAGAAAATATAAATCAACAATAACCAATAATATTCCTTAATCCTTGCCACGAGAAAAACATAAACTGAAGCGAACCCCTAATGAAGAGGTCCCAACTTACATCCTTATCCTTGAGATACGGATCCATCCCATTACTTCCATAGTAAAGATCACCAAGCCCTTTGCTAAACAGATCAATTCCTGGACCCAGCCATAATAACACCAGAATTCGTTAGCTAAAATTAACAAGAAGTTTATACATTTTACAAAAGACGCTTAATTCCTTCAAAAAGTATCTGCTAAAGTTCATAACATCATCTTTGTTTTACATTAAAATGACGTAATAAGAGTATAAGACATAAAAAAAGACAAATGTTACAAAAGTTTTATCACATAGAATACATATCATGTTACAAGACACAAAAATTTGAACTTTATTTTGCAAAATAACTTCAAGAGGCCTTGAATTTACACCGGGTAAAAATTTAAAAAAGGTCATTCCACCAATTTCACTTTCTAACGTTGTCATTCTAGCAAATTCATCGAGATTTCGAGCATAAAAAGATACCGTCATCATCTTCATCGTCATAATGATCCATGTCCAGCTCCTTCAATCCATCCGTTATGTCTTCAAATTTGTCGTTCGACAAGTTAGCCTCTTTATCAGACTTATGATCATCATCATCATCTTCTTCTTCTTCTTCTTCATCATGATCATCACGGTGATGGTTGTTATTATTCTCATTCATTTCCTCATCGCCGTCATCGCCACTTGACGATAATTAACAAATTAGGACAAAGCTTCAATGGAAATCAATGGGGGATACAGAACAGAGACAGAAAAACACGTACCTTCTGTCGAAGACGCCGCTCTGAACAATCTCTTCGATTTCTTCGTTGGAAGGCAAGTCAGCGAAGGAAGGGACGGGCTTCGAAGCTCCTTTGGGGATCCAAGAAATGGCGGAAATCATTTTTGGCCTACAGTGGTTGACGGCGGCGATAGAGCTTTTCCGGCTCCGACGAGATGGAAGAGAGAGAGTGGCGGCGGCGGGGGAGCTTTTCCGGTGAGTACGCCTTACAACGAAGAGAGAGAAAGATGAGAGAGAGAGAGAAGAGGAGAGAGGCAGAGAGAAACGGCGGTGGCGAGGGCAAAAGAGGCGGCAACAGTCCAGTACTTTGTTCACAGTAGCAGTTTTTAGGTTTCCTTCGTTATATGTTTTTGTTAATTATTTAATTTTTTTTAATTTAATTAGGAGAATTGCACTATCATCCCTGCATTTTGTCTAAATTATAGACGATGCAATTTTATTGAAATATTTTCATTAACAACCCTTTGAGTTTTTAGAAAAATTACTCAAATAGATATTACTAATTTAATACCTGTGCGTTGCATAGGAGAGGAAAATAAATAGATAAATAAATAAAAAATTAAATAACATTTAATAATGACAGTTGGTTACGATAAATAATATAATTACAATAAGTTTCCAAAAATATAAACCCAAAAAAAAAGTATTCAATAGTTTTCTTTGCATTCCCATTCCAAACTATCATCACCGTAAGCTGCTAGAAAAACAAAATAAATCAAAAAACAAAATATATAAATCTAGGGGAAAGAAAAGGCTAGAAATAATTTATAAAAATCAAAAACAAAACAAAAGAAAGCAGGCCATATATATTTTGCTCCATCTTTTTTATCTTTAATCTTTTTTTTTACAGGATCTCTCTCAATCATAAAAATGTAAAATAATAATAATAATAATAATAATAATAATAATATAAAAAACTTTTCTCCGATGACACAGAGATAAAGATAGAGAAATAAAAATGATCACGATAATTAAAAATAAAAATAGAAAAATAAAAGGAGAAAAAAAACTTAACAGGGAAAAAAGATCGGAGAAAAACAACAAAATCAAAAATAGATTCTTTTTTTTATTATTTATAGTTTTTTACAAAAAATAAATCAAAAAAATAAATTTCAGTTAGATTATATACATGTAAAACAAAAAAATTAACTATAACATCTAAAAAAATAAAACCCAACAAATGAAAATGCCAAAAAACCAAAACACAAATCGAAAAAAGAGAATAAAAAAAATTTTAAAATAAAAAATGTGGAAACAAAAATATTATAAAATTATAAAATAACAAAAATATGAATAAAAGATTAATAAAAAAACTAAACTTTAAAATTTAAATATCAGAAAGCAGGAAAAAAAAAGGAAAAAAAACTTAAAAGGGGAAAAAATATTAAAGAAAAACAAAAAAAATCAAAAATAGATTCTATTATTTTTTTATTTACTGTTTTTAACAAAAAATTAAATAAATAAATAAATTTCAATTAGATTATATTCATATAAATATTACACTTTAACACATTTTTAATTGACAAAATCAAAAAATGCACATTAAAAGGGTAATAATGTCCAGTCATTATAGCTATCAGAAAAAGAAACTACAAATGAAGGATAAAATCATCCATAAATAATTTTAAAAACAAAATTATCCCAACACTGTAACAAGCTGTAAAAGTAACTAAAATCTAAAGATAAAATTGTCAATTAACAAAAAAAAAAATTGATAAAACTGAAATAACACTATAACAGAGGAAAAAAAGTAAGGTATTAGTACATTTTCCAATAGCCCCATCCCAAATCTTTACTGTTTTGTCAGCACTAATTCCTGCATTTTACATATCCATATTAGGCAAACCTATTTTAGGAATATATAACAGGGAAGAGCAATAAATCCACTAGCATAACAGGAAAAGCAGCAAGAGCAAACCTGTAGTGTTTGTTCCAAGCAAAGACCAAAAGAAGGTAACTAAAAGCAAGATCAATACCGTAGCAAGCTTTAATACTAACTAAAGCTCAAAGATAAAATTATCAATTAACAAAAAAAGAAAAGGTAAAATTAGAATAACACTATAATAGAGGAAAAAAACAACTACAAAAGAAGAGCAAAATCATTCATTAATAATTTTAGAATGACAAAATTGTCCCAACACTGTATCAAACACTAAAAGCAACTAAAACCCAATGACAAAATTGTCAATTGATCAAAAAAAAAAAGAAAGAGTAAAATTAACATAATACTGTAACAAAGAAAAAAATAATTAATGATGAATGACAAAAAAATCATAATATTACCGTAGAAAAAACAGTAAAAGTTGACATTCTTTTAGTATATAATAATAATAATAATGGGAAAATATCAAAAACACCCTATGTGTTTATTCTAAATACCAATTTTATCACTCAAAACATCACATATGTTCGAAAACACATGTATTTATTCTAAATACCACTTTTATCCCTTGTATTGTATAAATACTCAAAACACCACCCATGTTTGTAAAAATTGATCGCAAAATATCTCCTAAAACAATTAAACTTTTGAAAATGTCAAGATTATCCTTATTAATCTATATTACATGTTATATTTTTAGGAATATTAAATGCTATTTTAACATGACTTTACTTTAAAAAAAAAAACTAAATGAATCCAATAAATATTGCATTCAAACAAAGTTTCAATTATTTTGATGATTTGTTAAGTTTTAAAATTGATTTTATTTAATTGTTTAGTTTAATAATATTGATTATAGGTTGGTAACAATAAACTTGATATTTTCAAAAATAGAGTTGTTACAAGGGGGATTTTTGACTGATTTTACAAACACAAGTGTTGTTGCGGACATTTTATAATAAGAGTGGTAAAATGGAGAGACAAAATAGTATTTAGGCATTTGTAATCTAGTAGATAACCAAAAAAAAAAAATAGCAAAGATAATTTTTCCAACAATATATATTGTAATTGAAAAAAAAATGTTAGATTAAAAAAAATAATCTAGAAGATTACTCTATAACAACCAGAGTCATAGATTATCGGCCATCTTTGTTGATAATGAAAGATAATAAAGTGGATTCTCAAAAGTAAGCTACTATATTACTCTTTGGTGACTTCAGCTCGAGATTATATCAAAAGACAGCTAGTCTGCTTTTATTCAAAATGAAAAACATTTTGTAAGATTATAAAAAATAATCTACTAGATTACTCTCTGGCATTCGGACCGAAAACGTTCAATATAGGTGGTGTTTGACACAACCACTCAAACCATACAACTCAAACTTTTTTTTGTCTTTTTCCTAAGAAGTCTGTCTTTTTTCCAAAAAGTTTTTTGTCTTTTCTGAAAATTCAAAAAAATTTACTATTGAAACTTAAAAATCTCAACTCAAATTACTCCACCAAACAAACCTTATTTGTTAATACGGGAAAATAATGTGGTGGATTATAAACAAATAAACTATCAAATTACTCTCTAATGAGTAGTGCCAGTGAGCAATGTCGGAGGACCACCGACAGTCACAACTAGTTCGAGAGATATCTGGTAGATTACTACTAATAATCTAGTGGGTCACCTTTTTGACTGGTATGATAAATTTCTTTTTTTTTTTTCACACAAATAAGAATATATATAATCTTACGAGACAAGTCGACTGTAAAAACTTTTAGAAGATTTCATTAAAGCATTGGATTGGCCTTTGAGCTATCCAAGTGAAGGATAAAAATACGAAGCTACTACCAATTGAAGGATAAATATGGAAACAGAAATCCAAAGTTGTCGCACTCTGGGCTAAATATTTGGGCCGTAGCCAGTTGAAGGTTAGATCACAAAGGCCATTTCCTAAGGCCTCACCCTTTGAGCCGAGGCCCTCAGTTTTTAGAATATTAAGTGGGTATATTATGAAATGGTAAAATTATCATTCTTTACAAAAACTCAATAAAGCAAATAGTACACGGTGTTAAAAACATTTGAAGTAAATAGTATTGAATAATAAATTTATTGAAAATAAATAACTCATTTTTATAATAAATTTTTCATTTACCATATTTACTTTAAATATTTTTAATCTACTATTTAAATTAATTATTTACTTCCTTTTTGTCCTTTTTTTTTCCCTCATACTCTAAGAAACATATATAAATTCAACTCTTAAGTAGACAAATTTTATTTATCTTGTACTATATACCAAAAAATTTGAATATTTGTAGCAAAGTTAGTAAAATTCATTCTCAGTTTTCACTTTTGTCATAAAACACCTAACTCTCAATGAAATTCTTAATGGGACAGAGATCCTAAATGAGACTATAAAGTATGGAACTCTGTCTAAAGAAGAAGATAAAGGCAAGACTTCCTTACTTGAGCACCCACTCAAGGATGATTAGAAGTTAATGCCTTTTTTTTTTTTTTAATCAGAATTCGGCATAAACTTAAAATGTGTTTGGTGAATGAGTTTGAGTTGAGATTTTTAAGTTTGAGTTGGTTGACTTTTTAAAAATTAGTTATAATTTTTGTTGACTTTTCATAAAAAAACAAAAACTAAGATGAAAAATATGAATTTAAACTTGTTTGCCAAACTCACCCTTAAATAAATTTACTATAAACATATATAAAATAATTCTTGAGTTATATTTTTTAAAATTTTGTTAATAAAAAAGCATTCATCCTAGTGCTAAGCATGATGGCAAACAATGCAAATTGCAATCCCCCAAATGTTTTTGTTTTTGTTTTTATTTCTATTTTTATTTTTATTTTGATAGCCAATAATATATTCTCACGAGATAGATCGACGACAAGGATTTTAACAATGATTTTAAGAATAAGAATATTAATATCGTTAAGACATATTGAGCTATCCAGAGGATAAAAATATGAAGCTAATCTGAAGACAGTAATCCAAAGGGTGAGATCACTAACTCTGGGCTGCAAAATTGAGTCCTGACCAGCCCAAGGATAAGATCACTAAGGCCATTGCCCGTAGCTTCACCCCTTGAGCCGTGGCCCCCATTTTGTCCTCTTGTAACCATTGAATATATACATATATATTATTATAGAACATATCATTTCGATCGATAAGGCGTTCCATCCATTGTAAAGATTTTGAAAAAAAAAAAAAAAAATCTTATATGTGGTTGATTTTAATGTGTCAATAAACTTTTTTGTTGTCGAACCTCAGACAAATGTCTTAACTCTTGAACTTTATCTGAATTTACTATTAAAATCGGTCTCATTATAAGATTATGTCTCACGTATTATGGGGTCATTTGTTTTTTTCTTTTTATTATCTTTGTATCTTTTTTCAGTTATAAAATTTTCCCTTAAAAAAAATAAAATAATATGATGTTAAAAATATTTAAAGTAAATAATATTTCAATAAATTTTTTAAAAAAATAATTATTTGTATAATAAATTTATTATTTACTTCGAATATTTTTAATCTATTATTTACGTTAATTATTTACTATAAAAATGCTATTTACCTCCTTTTTTTTCCTCAAACTCTAAGAAACTTATATATATTGAACTCTAAAGTAGACAAATATTATTTATCTTGTATTATAAACTCATTATTCTATTTAAATAGGATATTGTTGAGGTCAAATTTCATACATCATCTCTCACCATCTACGTGGCAATATAAATCAAGAAGATCAATTTAAAAATCAACCCAACAATTCATTAAGTCGACTTAAGAGCCTGATCGATCCGAGACGGTCAAGCCAAGGCCCAGCGACTCAAGAAATTGACTCAAGAGTTGATTTAGGTACTCGCCTAAATTCATATCATGGAAATAATAGTAAACCTTCTTTGTCCATCCTTGCACAAAGATCAAGTCAAGAATCAGTCAAAA